>CAJUYH010001781.1:16504-38881 GCA_910591685.1 Galerucella tenella
AATGTGCATTCAACTAACATTTACAATTTAAAAGAAGGGAAATGTACATTGAATTCACAGTGACCATGTCGTTTTGGTATATGTGAGATAAGATGAAGGAAATATAATCAGCACATTCTCCCTTCCCCTTAAAAGATATCCAATACTTTGTAATGAACATTAATATATTCAAGAAGGGGAAGGGAATATAATCATTGGATTCACCCTTCCCCTTAAGATATCCGATACTTTGTAATGAACACTAAATTATTCAAGAAGGAGAGGGGAATATAATCATTGGAGCTACCCTTCCCCTTCTTGATTAACTTAATATGCGCGTTACAAAGTATTTCACCCTTCCCATTTTTGAAAAATATCCAATAGGTACTTTGTAACACGCATATCAAGTGATTCAAGAAGGGGAACGGCTAATCCAATGATTATATTCCCTTCCCCTTCTTGAATAACCCAATGTGCATTACAATGCATTCATCACTAAAGCAGTGAGATCAACATTTCTTGTTCGAAATCAAACTTAAAAAACAATAAGAGAAATAAATATTATTTACTATAAATATTCTTTAACTACAACATTTTTAATTTATTTGTATTCCAACTTTTCTTAAAACATGAAGGTAAGAGTATACACATTTACCAAAACGTGAAGGCAAGAGAACTCATTTGCCGGGAAATGTACATATACATTATATTCAGTTCACATATTATATGTAACTTTTTGGGAGATTTATTTATATATTTATTTTACGGTAAAAGTGTACATTTCTAAAGAGTGTACATACGTTCACCGTAACATATACATTGCGAAAAGTCTATTCGCGACAGGGAAAATATGAGAAAAATTACTTGAAAGAGAGAGAGAAGAATATTTGGGCGCAGTCAGCGATGGTACCACGTGTGTGTTCGGTGCCCCCTTTATTTTAACCGCTGTTGTCAAATGTTATTCCCAATTTTTGCCAATAATTGTTAAATCGAAAACAGTGTAGGTATAGATTTTATTTATTGCAGACTGTAATTTGTCCAAATTTTTTATTGAACTATATATTGTTTTATTCTTATTTGTGTTGATTTTACTTATTTTTCAAAAGTCAATAATATTACCAATCTCAATTTTCTCTCACTAAATACGGCTTTATCCCGTGAGTCAAATGCAAAATAAGTTATTTGTTCCTTAGAAAGTACCAAACATTCTAAACTGGCAACGCTGCTTTCATATCAGATTGGTAGCTAGAACTGAACACACGCCCAATGCTGACTGCCTACAATATTCTTCTCTCTCTTTCAAGTAGTTTTTCTCATATTTTCCCTGTCGTACTTGTGTAAATCGTAGATATGTCGCGAAAAGACTTTTCGCAATCTGTATATATATCTTTTGTGGGGTATTCATAATTCTTTTTGTAAATAGTAATAATCTAAAAAATTAAAACTAGTTGGCTGGTGAAGATATGTATACATTTTCGCAATATGGCCTTTCTCTGAACGATTTTTTAACAAAAAATATAAATGATTGCAAAGTGAATGTGATGCCCCTTTTTCCAAGCAAATACCTAATTTAAAGAACTCCTATTTAATATACTTTTTGTGTTCATATAGAATGATTGGATTCAAAATTCAATTGGTTTACGGTAAACACGTTCGCGGCGAACATTTTGAACATCTACGTCATTGACATTCATAGTTATTTTTAGAGATTTTCATTTTATTACGTTTTGCATTACCTTTTAATAGAGACTTTTAGCTTGTCTTAAATTTCTCACGTATCCGTAACGAACTGCGCATGTGTAGACCCGTTACGTCTCAGCCGATACGATGCGTTGAACGTATTGTTACGTACCCTACTCCGTATACTTAAACGTATCCCTATCCCGACTAAAGTCAGTATTCCGTGCTATTTGTTCTATATTACATCATCTTCCTCGTCTAGCAGCAATGGATTATTTATTATCGCCCCCATTTTACGTTTTACAAAAATATAAAAAGGTAAAATAAGAAAACTTTGAGGTTATACAATTAGAAACAGAACGAAGCGATACGTTTTCTGCTAAAAAGGCTTTATTGACAATTTCTTTACGTCAACGTAACTCCAATACGGATACGTGTAAAAACTTATGAACAGCTAAAAGTGTCTAGTTTCTGATTGTATTGTAGCAAATTTCACTAACTACACATGATTTTATTTTATTTTATCTTAATTATTGCAATAAGCATTTTTGAATATAGAATAAATAGATCTTTCAAATTATACAATATGACCGGAGATATTATTTCTTCCGGTTCAATCCGGGGAGCAAGAAGTTTTCAAGAAATTCTAAATATCGTGGACCTGTTAAGGTTTGTTCGAAAAAGTGTGGTCCGATAATCCTATTATCTATTGGAGATGATTAAATTTAAATTTGTGAAATGAAAATCTTTGGTGAATGCAAAAACGAGGACAAACACACCTAAAAGAGATTGACAAATTATGAAGGAATAAACAGAACATGAAATAAAACACATTTGTTAATAATCTTGACAATATATTATTTAAATATTTTTTAGACAGTTAGACAGAAAACATATACGTCAAAAAATAATAGTTAACATTTCTATTACTATACAAAATAACATTTAAAAAAATTAAATACATACATATATTTTAGTTTTAAAGCACAAAATTGTTAAAAAATATAAAATTCTATGTTACAACCGATATAATAAGGCATCATTTTAAAGGCACTCCATGAATATAAAATTAATTCACTGTTATAGTCATTAACCTCATATCTGACAATCATTTGATTCAAAAGAATCAAATTAAATAAATATATACTGATCAATTCTAAAACCGAAGAATACACAACAAGAACAAAAGGCTGGCGAAAATTCTTTGATGATGGTGGGGCAAAAATAAATAACCTTGAAGGTGATAGCCCACTCTGGCATACACTGGGAACCATAATAAACATGTGTTTTATCAAATGTATATAGGAATTTTTTTCGGTCAGAAACTATTTCTACACTTTCCTGTGACACGTGAAAACATCATTTAAAACATAATTTCAACCCACAAGCAAATTATAATCTAATTTGGGTCTATGAAGACCATAAACTAGAGTGATTACATGACGTTTGACAACTAATTTAAAAATGATGGCATCCCAAGATTCGTTTTTTTTTGTTCAAAGCTGCGCTTCTTGTCTGTTAGTGTATTCTTTGCCAAATCAAATAGTGACTAAAATCTGTTAATTCATTATTTTTAGCACTAAACAACCAATGGGCGGTAATTTCGTTAAACAATTTTAATTTGTTACAATTTAAGTAATAATGAACACATTGGAATGGAGACATCAACGAATCATTCTTTCCAAAATAGGCAGAATCATATCAAAAGTAGGCCTTTTGCCCGGATCTTCATTCATACAAATATTTATCAGCTTAATCAAATGTGAAGAGATTCCTGGTTTGATGCTTATTCTCAAACCCTCCAAAGCAATTCTCATACCAACTTCCATAGGACTTTGGTCGGCGAAAGGTACTTCTCTGGTAGCCAACTCCCAAAGTAAGATAGCATAGCTCCACATATTAGAAGCTTCCCAATTTCTGTCGGTAATTCTTTTCTGTAAAGCTTCGGGAGACATCCAAGCTGGATAATAGATTCTTCCCTTTTCTTGGAAGCTGAATTTAGAGTCTGCCATACTTAATCTAGCTGTTAGGTCATCATCAATCATAACGTGACGACTGTTGAGGAAGTATTCGGGAGTGGTTCTTTCTAAACTATGTAGAAAAGCCATACCTCTCGCTATATCTATAGCGAAACGCAACGCTTGCGCAGTATCTACAACTATACCACCGCTACCTTCATGTAAAACATTATACAATGACCCTAATGGCAGATACTGACTTATAACAATCAAATGAGGTGGACTATTACAACAACCAATTACAGGAAGAATATTAGGATGGGAGAATATCCGGAGTCTGGGAAATTCTTCATTAAAATCTCTTGAAATTCGAGAAGTTACATCTCTCACCTTAAGAATCTTAGCAACTATGTCATTATTTTGCCACATTCCGATGTAAGTAACTCCACTATGTGTCTCGCATATTTTCTTCTTCATTTCGAGCTCCTTGATATTTATACCCTTGTGACGGGATAACGTAGCATCTCTCGACCTAGTTTTTAAACCTAACCAACTTTGATCTTTGAATTTGATTTTTTTCAGATCTTGACCAGATTCGACTGCGATGTCATGTAGACCTTTGGCGAGGTTTCCCTTGCATTTATTGAGAGGAGTTGCACTATATTTGTTGGCGATAGCTACCTTTGCACCGTGATGTACTAAATCTTCTGCAATATCTGAATAATTCCAGAAACAAGCATAATGTAATGGTGAGTTTCCATGTTCATTTGTGAAGTTGACGTCGGCTTTTTGTCGGAGAAGC
The DNA here is from genome assembly GCA_910591685.1 of Galerucella tenella. NCBI lineage: Eukaryota > Metazoa > Arthropoda > Insecta > Coleoptera > Chrysomelidae > Galerucella > Galerucella tenella. Next base: position 20,924 of record CAJUYH010001781.1, read on the forward strand.
TGTGGGACAAGAACAATGTAAGTTTTTATAATATTTTAATGTGAAAATTACTTACCATATTAACAATCTCCCTGTGACCATGAGCAGCTGCCATATGTAATGGGGTATCATCTCCTCTATTGGTGGCATTAACCCTTGCTCCTCTGAGTAAAAGCATTTCAACAATTTTATTATAGCCCTTCATTGCAGCCCAGTGAAGTGGACTAAATCCATGGTCATCACTGAAAATTAAGCATGAAATTAAGCTGGTTGCATAATGATAATATCAATTAAAACATATAAAAAAAATAGAATAATCAACAAGAAAAAATATTGTGCATTGTGATATAGCTTTTATTGTTTTGGTTAAATTATGTAAGGTTAAGATTAATATGTGGATTTTATGCTTCTAGAAACCTCTACTACCTTTGCCCTCAATTTAAGCTATTGCGCCTTTAGACCTGTGCTTATTCCTTGACTTCATAGACAAGACCTCAGGTCATTGATACTTTGGGAATTTTAAGCCATAAATTCCTAATATACATTTTTATGTGATTCTATCCCTTAACCATAACTTTTGAGAATTGGGAAAATTAGGATAATTAAACATTAATAAAATATTTTTAATGTAAACATTTGTAAACTTTCAATTCTATAATTAGATGTAACTAAATTAGGTCATACATCATAAATTAATGCTACTGGCATTTTAACGAAGGCCAGCAGTATCCTTAATTATTTAAAATACATATAAACTCCCCACTATTTTGTAAATACTTAATGGACAATTGCCAAAAATGGATGTTGCACATGGAAGTTAATTTGTTAAATTCTTCTATACAGCAGTTACTTACCCTTGATTCATGTCATGTTCAGGTTCATCCAGCCAAACCCTCACTTGTAGGGCATTCCCTTCTTTGCACCATTGAAATATATCTTCCATTTCTTAAATTTATTGTTAGTTTAAATATATATTGGGCGTTTACTTCGAGTAGTTTTGTTGCCAAATAATGAGTGTATAATCTGAAGATAAATATTAAATAATTAGAAAGGAAACAGTTTTTAACCACAAACACTGATAAATTAACAAATCACTAAAAATACTTAATATTTTATTTACCACAAAAAATTGTCACTTTTCCAAGTGACATTTAGCTGCCATGATTAAATTTTCACGGATGCCACTTGCCAGCATTGCCAACCACAGCCACCAACATTTCAAATTCAAACCACAGATCACCCACACAAATACAATAATACATACCAACTGTCTTGTAGACACTAATGACAGTCGTCCTGAGGATAAACAATCTTATGCAAGAGAAAATTAAAACAGATTAATTTAAAACTAAAACTAAGAAGATAAAATCATGTTATTGGAAGTTTAGTTCTTTACGTCAGGTTATGTTTGAGCGACCAGGGGTCGCGACGCGAAAGATCTGGCCATTACGCGTTACGTTACGTTACGTTATGTTACGTTGCTTCGTTATGTGCCTTGCTTGCCTGCTTGTGCTCTCTCCTTAGTCTCTCTCTCGTTTACGAAGCAGCGATTCATATGCTCCGGCCGGGATTCGAACCCGGGCCGCCCGCGTGGAATGCGAGCATTCTACCACTGAACCACCGATGCTATATTAAAATTCTATGCAAAGCTGGTATTCGCAGTGCTGGTGATCTACTTGAATTTGTTCGGATACATTTTTACCATTATTTCCATAATTTTTTTTGCGCGATTAAGGGGTCTAGCACATTTACTTTTCGAAATACAGGGTGTTGAAATTTTGAAAACTTGAATATTTTAATTCGATAACTTTAAAATGGATGGATAAATTGTTAGACATTCGGCAGGTTGTTTTTAAATGTAAAAGGGTATATTTTGAAAGAAATAGGAGTTTGTGCAACTATTGTGGATATATGATCGCCATATCGCACGAGGACGAAGTTTGAGCACCACGCCGTAGGCGGAGTGCTCAATCGTTCAAGTGCGATATGGACAATCCACACGAGTCGAGCAGCATATTTTTTCTACGACCCACTTAAGAAAAATCTAGAAAATAAAAATTGTAAATATAACTTCAAATTGAAAATTTAACAATTCAATTTTATGTTTCCACTAATTTATTTGTGGTAAACGTACAGTTATTGAATGTCCAATTTCTATAATGCTACGGTTTCCCTTTTTAAATATACGATGCTGTTATAAGTAGATGTTGTCAGTCGGACTCCCTCATGAAGGGTACCGTACCATTATCTATAATATTGAATATTCTGTTAAATATTTCAAACGTCTACATGTTGTCGTTATTAATATCAAGCAGAATAATTATTAAAAAATAAAATTAACAGTAAAAAAAAATTCCTCACGGGGAATCGAACCCGGGTCTACCGCGTGAGAGTCTGGTATGCTTACTACTCAACCACCAAAGAATATGCAAATCGTTTATCTATAACGTCAAATGTATTACATAATTTTTGCTTAAAAGGAACTAAAGTTCCTACCGTGTGTCCCGCGATACGTTCTACCTTTTTTTTCAATTTAAATCTCAATTTCTTAGTTTCTTGCATGAGCATGTGCGTGTACTGTAGATGTTCATGCAAGAAACTAATAAATTAAGATTTAAACTAGAAAATAACATGGTTTTATCTTCTTAGTTTTAGTTTTAAATTAATCTGTTTTAATTTTTTCTTGCATGAATCCACCTTCAAGATTTGTAATTTGGTTGTCCCCATAGAGAAAGATAATATAATATTTTGTCTATGCTTGTCCCTGACCTTGATCACTACATTTCATTTCTGGTTTCTCAAACCCTGCTGCCAGAGAGTGAGAGCATGGACAAAAACACAATCTGATATAGACATAGAGAAAAATTGTAAACTAAAAACAAGGAATATACGCCAATGTGTAATAGGCTTGGGTCAAGGTACCTATAGTACACAGGCTGCCTACCAACTTTCAGCCAATAAGAAGCTGGATTGAAACGCGCGGAAATAGGTTATCGTGCCTGCCAATTCAAACTACTGTGTTTGTTTTTTAAACCTTCTCCCTGAAAAAATGCTGGGGCTTTAAGCTTTCTAATATTATTTCTGAAGAAATAGACTTGTTGAATAAAGATGGCAATCTTGGAGTAAATCTGACTACTTAAAATTATTCCCCCGACGAAGTCTTCAAGGAGGATGTTATCGAAGTTTTATGGAACTCCACAGACAATCAGTTGCTGGAATATTTTTTCGAAAGGTATTATCGCAAATTTAATCCATTCTCTGATATAGAATTTGTGAATGCAAGAGCTTGCAAAAAGTGCCAAGCGTCGGAAGCTACAAATGGATCCAACCAAGAGAAAGGCAAGTTCATCTGCACTATAAGCAGACTACTTGAGAAAGATAATTGAGCTTTGGGACGAAAACCCTCCGGGAGGATTGCAAGAAAGTTCTTTCACATTGCTGCTCCTGAATTAGCCTGAAGAGGAATTGAAGGAGCGATAGCAACAATAGAATATTTTGTGGAGGGAATTAAAAATGAAAGAAAACCAACATGCTGCAATTTAGACCTTTAAATTGTTTTCTACTCGTCGTAGTTGCACTAAAATACGTTCTCAAAACACAAAGTATATTCTTTAATTTTAGTTAAGTTTTGAGTAAACTACATGAGGTAGAGAACTGCTTTTTGCGTTTTTAAAAACCAGACTGTCAAAAAAATATCATGTCATTTTAAACGCCAAACATTTCCAATATAATTCGCTATTGAGTACCCACCAGGGAAAAATTTCCACTAAAATTCATCCATTACCATGGCAATCTGTTAAAAAAACACATTTTGATTGGTTAAAAATTACAGGTGTGGAATTTTCTTGGGTAAAGTAATAAAATAAACGATATTGTTGAAGCACAGATGAATTTAATTTGTTTTTTTAGTTATACACATTTTTGGAAGTAAACATATGTACAAATTCTGTTAGCGAGACCAACTATAAAATAGTAATAAATAACAAATCATTAATAAATATATAAATTCTACTTACTGTATGCTCATCGGAAATATAATAAAAACAGTTTGCAGGGCAATTATAGAGAGCTTACTTTATCTTAACATTACGAACATTTTATATATTTTTAATTTTTTTTCTTTCCTACGCATCTTTATATCCATATTAGCGGCTGTTTAACAGCCAAATGCCGATATGTCTAGCAACACATTCAAAAATGACACCTAGAGTTTTTACACATCAACACCCATATATAAAAATAAATGTGTAATTTGAACTATCGTTAGAAAAGTTGAGCAGTTTAAGCAACACCAGTTTGTTGTTGAACAAAAAATTCCAAAACGCCATTCAAAACATTTTGATACTTTTATTGGTGGTAAACTTCAATATCAAGGAATATTTCAACAATTGGTTTGTTAAAATAGCTAAATAAATATTTTATTATCTGTCTTCTTTGAACACATTTTGTTGTATAACAATTTAATTTTGTACGATGCACAAAATTTGACATTTTTGTAAACTGGGGCAAATGATGAGAGGCGAGAATATTGGACCTTATAAGCACACACACAAAAGTGGCAATAGTGTACTTTTGTTGGGATATAATATGAATTTCATTGAGATGTTCATTTTGCAAATTATTTATTAGAAATTCCAAATTTCCACCAATAAAATGTTCACCTAAATTGATATCATCTTTGTTTTACTGATAATATTCAAGAATTTGGATACGAGTTAATAGGTTTATTCCAACGCGATAGAACCGTTTTGGGTATCGTTCGCGCAAGTGCTATATTTCTTTCGCGTTCCATCTGATTATAGTATCGTTCTTGGGACGGTACAAAAACTACCTTCCGGAAGGGGTGATAAATTGGATGTGTCCATCCCCAATTCGAGTTTGCGCACTATAGAGTACTCGATAAGATTCCAGAACGGTTACTCTATTTGGAACAAACCCAATGTCACTGGTCTACCAGACAAATATATTATACAAAGTCTCCATCGGTCAATGTCATCGTTTTTTTTTCAACTTCGTGAGGTAGTTTTAGAGGGAAACTTTTGGAAATTACTGTCAAGGGAGTCACCATCAGTTTAGAAGAAGTCAAGATGTTGGAGAATTAAAGCATAGGTTGATGTGAGATGAATTAGAACATTCAAATGATCGTGTTGAACGAATGTCAGAAGACAGATGGGCGAAGTGGGCTAGAGCTTAAAAGCCTAACAGCACACGAAGACCAGTAGACCACCAAAAAGATGGTACAAAAGTTGGATCTCAGCATCACAGGGAGAGCTCAGAGGAAGGCTAGAGATGATGGGAAAACAAAACAGTGGAATATGTATGCGATAAGCCGGAAAATCCTTTAGTGCAGTGCAAGGTATACAAAAATTGTACCCGAATCATCTCATTTTAGCTCAAATAAAAAAAGACTTGCTTGCTTTGTACCAGGAGTTCGCGTCTCTTTACGACACTAGCTCGTCTTGGCATTACCCTCATTTCAACATTGAGTTAAATACCAGGCATTTGCGAGACAAAGGGTGGCACCACCGAATCGTTCGACTGGACAGAAAAGATAATTTTTAAACTCGCGAGGTGGAATCAACATTAACATCGATTGACACTAGCGAGTCGGATTCGCGCAGTCTAAATAAACGAGCAGAGAAAAGAGAGTGGCAGTCAAAGCTATTTACTGGTGATTTATAATTTACAAAATGATGACGTCGTTTTCATATAGTAGTTAAAATTCATAGAAAAATGATTTTTTATTTAGATTATAAGGAGAATATACGAAACATAAGCCGATGGGGACTTGTAAATATTAAGCGCTGTTAAACAAATAATACCGATACATTGCATTCGTTTGAAAATGACCTACTTCAAACGCCTTATAATTATTATTAAGAAATATCAATTCTACTAAGGGACACTCGTGTTAAAAAAGCCAGATCTACCTTTTTCTTTTTCAATTCCTGCATTCGACAGTTAGATACTTAATATATTTTCAAAGTTGAATTGCGATTCATTACTGTACAACAACAACTACCGGCTAAAAATGTGTTGAAATAAATTAAATTTTTCCTCTAAAATACCGATCGAGTGGAAAAATAATACTTGATTGTAATGCGTTTTAAAATGCCATTTTCAATTTTATATATTAAAATTCAATTTTCTTTTTCTCCCAAAATATCCGAACAACTACATAACCCACGTTCCTCTACTACACATACTAATTGTGCCTGCTCTTAATTTTCAAAATTATTTCAAAACTATCTTTAAAAAAATGATCTCACTGACAGAAGCGGACAGACATGGTGCTTAAATTAAGGTAGTGCCAGAGTTTCAATTCAACTGAATACAAAAATGCAACATTTCATTATTTTGTTTAAATTAAAGGTAATAAAATCGTCATGTTTTCAATATCGTAGAAACAAAGGCAGTAGATAATTTTTTGTGATTCCGTATTCAGTTTAGTCGAAAGTCTGGTTTTTTAACATTGACCGTCATCATCAGGAATCAAGCTAATACAAAATATTTTTCGACTAAAACACTAGCCATCAAAATACGTTTCTATAAGTTAAAAACAAATGTAAAATAATAAAAAGTATCACTTTGTAACAATGAACAAAAAAAATTAACATATACACAAAAAGTAAAATCTTGCATCGGACTCGAAAAGCAACGTCCTAATTTTATAAACTCTCTTGTCAATTTCACTGGAAATTCCACATGTAAGCATATTTGAATCAGCTTCCGATGTTTTACAAAGTCTTGTTGTAAGTACCCGAAGAAATTCAATTTCTTTAAAATGCTGATATATGTATGTAAAACAGCTAGTAGAAGATCCGAACCTAGGTTGACCTTCGCCGAGCTGATAATAGAATAAAACATATTTTATCATGAACTTAGTATATTAGAAAATATATCAAAGATGGGTTGGCTGAAAAAATGCTGGACAGACTATTTTTAATTATTTTTCGAAAAATGATTTTTAATAAAATAATGCAACATCAAAATGATTAAAAAATTTTGCTAGGTAAGTTTACTGTGTAATAATGTTAGAGCTACTGACGGGACTCTCAAGGTGGCGTCACCGGTACAAATAGGGGGCACCACGGGCCAGTTTCCCATCTATAAGTAGGTTATCAGCTATAATATACCAAGAACATTGATAAATTGCAACAATTTTGTCATAGATGGTGGAGAGTTGTTACCTCAAAGCAACATGCTTGGGGAAGGTTATGGCAAAACTCTTAAAATCTATCAATGTTCGAGGTATATTCGGTAAGATAATTTTTTATTATTATTATAGAAAATATTTATTAAAAGTTATTTTTCATTAACAAAATGTTCAGTCTATTTATTTTTTAATTCTAATTTTCTGCTGTCCACTTTTTTCTCTTCAACTTTTTTTCTTCGTCGCACATGTCCACGCAAAATTTAAATCTTTAAAATTCGCAAACCCCAAATGGGACCGATTTTTTTGCAGACAAACCCATATCAACGTGTTCGCAATAAAACAGCGCTTTTGATGACAGAAAATTTTTTCTTTTATCTTGATGTAATATTTTTTTAAAAACATTTTTCAAAAAATAATTAAAAATAGTCTGTCCAGGATTTTTTTAGCCCACCCATCTTTAATATATTTTCTAAAATACTAAGTTCATGATAAAATATGTTTCATTCCATTATCAGCTCGGTGAAGGTCGACATATGTCCGGAACTTAGACTAAGACTCTGTAAGATGTTGGTTCTGTAACCAATCTAAGAAATTTTTGCCGAGTCCGATGATAATAAATAGAGGATCAACTAAAGAATTGAATGAGTAAAGGAAGTTTCTCAATAGAAATCGTAAGAACTAATTCCAAATTGTAAGAACTGAAGAAAATATTGCAATTTTAAATTCACAGGGTTTAAACAGGAAAATCAAACGAGCTTCAAAATCATGAAAAAAATAATAAAATCTTTGTATTTAGTGAGATTAAGGGTAAGATTCCAAATTACAAAGCCATATCAAACAATTCAAGAAAATCTTGCAAGTTTGTATTTGGTGAGATTGAAGCTTTAGACTCCAAAGTTCAAAACAATTCTTGCAGGTCTGTATTTCTAGGTATAAAAGGGGTCCTTGAAGTATATAACGAAATAAGGAAGCATTAAAAATACAAAAAAGAGAAATGAAATTTTGTATTTGTAAAGATTGAAGGGAACCTTGTTTCTGGAAAGTATAGAATAAACTACAAAAGTGTAAAAACACAATTAAAAGTGAAGAAAATGTTGCAACCATGTATTTATAGGTATAAAAAGGACACTAGGAAGACGTGGAAGTACAGAAAAAGTTACCAAAGCACTAAAAATACAGAAAACTTTAAAACCTGAAATTTTATATTTGTATAGATTAAAGGGAGGTTTAGGGTCATATAAAGATTAAAAAGCGATAAAAATAGAAAAAAATTGAGAGAATGATGGGGATCTTGTATATGTAGAGATTACAGGGAACCTTAGTTCTTTTTCTCTTGCCACCAATCGTTTCGAAACAATATCAAAAAAATGAGAGTAGTCTCAAGAAGAAATAGTGTTAGGACAGGTGACAATTAGCGTAGAAAAGCCTAGAAATATAGTGATAGAGGTATAATCGATGGCTTGAAAAAAAATATTAATTTAAAAATTCCACAAAGGAATGAGCGTTTATCCGGTTACTATTGATGAAGAAATATAACAATTTGTATATTAAAAAACTGCTTTTTGAAGACAAATCGAAAAGGATGTAATAACAAATATTGACAATTGACATCGTCATTTCGAGTACAATGCAAGGTACAGTTTTCACAGCTCTTCAAAAAGCAAAAACAGTGCAAAACTGCTTCAGACCTATGATACACAAAATAATCTTATTTTTAGAAAAAAGCAATCATATATAAATCGAGGGAAACATCTTTCAAAGCTACAAACAAAAGCAAACTACATTGGATTGGGATGAAGAAATAAAATACAGTGTGTCCTACTGAAAATTAAGCAGTTTTAAAATTTTCAATGCTTAGAGAAGTTTTTTACAATAATTTGCTTAATTTATTCAATGACACTGTATTTATTAAAAACATTTCAGTATTTCTACATGCAAGTATCAACTTTCTTTAAACCAAAAAGATTCCTACATGTAGTTTGCTCTTGTCGTCAATTACCGTTCTATTGAATTCAATTTAAAAACAGAAATTACAGTGTACTATTAGATTCAATATAAACATCTCTGGATTAATTTCATTTTCTAAAAATAAGTGCTAGGCAATCAATTGCCTATCCATATCTTTCATCGGAAAAATTTTTAACAAACAACTATTTCTTCGTCGGAGTACCCCTTTGAGTGAGCCCCTCGAACCTTTTAAATGTATAGTTGATGAACACCCAATCTTTGTAACTAACTTCACCGTCTTGGTTAAGAGGCGCAGAAGCTGAAAAAGAAAACAAAATTAATTCTATTGAAAAATTTCCATTATTGTATATTATTCATGGAGGTAAAAGAGAGAGGAGGGAACATAACTGTAAAAAGAATCATCGACCAAAGTGGCTTCTAAATATGACCGACTTCCGTTGAAGCGTAAACAAACCAGAGGCGTACATTAAATTATTCAATTAGGGGAAACAAAAAACTCTCACATGCATCTTTTTAAGGTGCTATATATTGAATAAAAGCAGTCTCTAAACACTATTGTACAACTAAATACAACTTAAATTCATACTAATACTCATAAATAACCTTTCTAATACTGAAAATCACTATTTTTTCAACGTTACTTTTCAATTTGATACACTTCAGTATATCAAGGTTATCTATAGGTGTGTTCTTTTTGACTGAGATCTCAGCTCACTTGAAGTGATCTGAGATAAAGTGATGTGAGTAAGCACCAAAAAGAACGCACTACTCAATTGAAACGCGCGATTTGCCGACGCATGCGTGAATAAGAGACATATAAACATATAAATTCGAATTAGCATCTAATAATGATATTGTGACCATAATTATTCCTTTTTTATTTAGTCAATTGATAATTTGTAACAAAAGAAAATTAGGTTATGTGTGTTTATATGTAAACAAAATCAAATATTTCTTCATCCCCTCCACTTTATTTCCGACTCAAGTCCAACTGATACCCCCTTACATCACATTCAGCATCGGTGAAGGGGGAGGAAAAATCTCAGCTCCCTTCGAAGTGAGTAAATCAAAAAGTACGCGCACATTACCGATGTGAGCTGAGATTAACTGAGATCTCAGTCAAAAAGAACACACCTTATGTTGACACAAGAATTGATGACTAATGTGGCTTCTCAATATGGCGACTTCCGCTACGCTTACCCTTCTTCCATTTTCTTTTACCTCGTTGATATTATTACATAATTTATTTTCAAATACTGATAATTTGCGTCTAAATGTAAAATAATTTTTTGAAGGTGGGCAAAAGATTGATTGATACTAGATGATATGCCGTCTGCCCGATTTGACGTTGAAAACGGGTCACTTAAAAATTTACAGATCCATCAAAAATATTTTTGTAGAGCCTGCACAATAAAATGGACACCTTCAAGTTATTTGGGAAAGAATTTTGGTACTAGTACCGGTACAAAAGGTTAGAAACTCATGGCAGGTCATTAGGAGTAGAATTAATGACATCTCTTTTGACTTTTGTTGGAAAGAAATGTAAAATGAATTAGACGTGAAAATTTCCTCGACTATACCCATACAACTGACCATCAAAGAGCGAAGAAGTATTTTTTAATGGAAAAGAGAGATTTAGAATTGAAGTCTTTAATGTTGTATGCGACAATATTACAGCGGATTTTCAAAGAGATTTGAGTGCTAGAAAGAAGTAACTCGGCCTTTAGATGTTCTTACCTTCGATAAAGAAGGAAGCCAATGTCACAATTAATATTTTATGCGAGAAATATAGAGAATAAGAAACCGAAAAGACTTGGGATTTCTCATATTTAAGAATTATGCAAAACATTGATAAAAATTCAATCTCTGAAATATTTGAGGTGATCCAGACTGTAAAAGCAACGTTAAATAATTAGAGTTTGTGTTTACTGGTTGAGAAAACTAACAACAAATAGCAATGAAGTGGAACCTTAAATATCCAGAGCTCAGGACCAAAAGTTAAGTTAAATCGGCCGTGTGGTGTTGGTTGTGTAAATTGTGTTGAATATACAGGATTTTGGTGTTCAACCTAAACTACATTAATATGTTAACAACCCCTTACATTCCAACATTGTTTATTTTGAAAAATACCATATATTTATAAATAACAGTAATCTGGTCAGAATTGAATTTTTTATCAGAGGAGTGATCAGTTTTGAGTGATTTAAGGTTCAAGTAGAGTAAACTAATTTTTAAATGTATGATGCAATCAGTCACTTGTAAATTATTGAAGTTTGATATTAAAAGGGACAAATTGCGCCAAACATCTCAAGCAAAAATGATATAAATTAATAATTTTAGAACCACTCAAGATATTATTAATTGGAGATCAAATATAGATGTAGATCAAAACAAAGTACTGGGGTACGAGCAAATTTCAAGTGGAAATTCACACCACAGAATAATGTAGATTATTTCCATCGTCATTAAATATACCAATCTGACACTACCATCTTTCAACTGAAATCTGTTTAAATAATAAGTGATTAAATCACAAGACCAGTTAAACCGCGGATAAATTTTTGTCCTCCACATTGTTTTTGGTTTCGTCGATTATCACTGATTGTGCATTCAGCTATTTTCCAAGCAAAATCATCGATTACATTCTTTGGTTATAATGTATAACCAAATAAATAGAAGGCAAAGAAACACTTGGTGAAGTGAACTCGTTGTCAACATATCAGAGCACACTGGAATAGAAGGAAAATAAATAGCAGAAAAAGAGATGATACAGTGCCAATATGCTCGATTAGATTAGAATTAGAGTGGCTCTTTGTCCTATTCCACTGCGACCTTTGCAGATCTATTGTGGTTTTCTCTATATTTAGAACTCGATATCTAGCTTGATTCTTTTTATTCAAGGATACTCCTTCCACTTATAGAAATGTGTTGTGGGACAGAGTGAATCTATTTGCTCAACATTTTCAATCTGCGAAACAGATATAATCTAAAGGAACTATAACGTGTCGAGCTCAAAATTTTCGATCGGCGAAACAGAAATAATCTGAAGGAGCCTAACCCAGAAACCCACGAACAGAAATTAAAGAATATCTGGAAGGACTAAGACAGTTGGAAAGCTACGGTCAGGTGGCTTACATTTGCCAAAGTAAGACTGCACTAAGAAATTTGGCAGGTTTCCAATCAGAATACCGCTGAGGTGAGCATCTCAAACTAGTGGAAAATGAAGATTGTAGATTCTGTGGAATGAAAGAATTCTCAATCCACACCTGGGAGACTACTAGACTACTTACTTGCCTTAAGCATATAAGAGATATATTAGAATGAAAACAGGAACTGCATTTTGTAATACCTATCAAATTAAAATATATATAATATAATAATATAATAAGGAGATCTTGATTAAATATGGTTGATATCAATAATTAAAATTTGCTTTTCTATTTTTGTAATCGCAGATGTATGAAAATTTAAAGTATGTGCATAATTTACACAGTTTTTAAAAATAACACTACCTCAGTCTGTTATAATATCAAGTGGATTCCATTTAAATGGTCGTTTATTTTCGTAACTGAATTCAAACCTAATTTTTTTAGATTAGATATTACAGTTTCGCAAATTACCTAGATGATAATTACAATTTCTCATTTTTCAAATAAAATATAAAAATAAATGATATCTCGGAAAAAAGATATGCAAAATAATATTAAGACATTGTTTGCTACGTTTTTAATTTATATTACAACTGTTGGATGATATTTAAAAAGCTGGGTAAAGATAGTGATTTTAAATTAATACAAACATAAACAGTAATTTTGATACGAATTGGAAAAGAAAACAATACGTACGAGACACTGACTCGACCATTTTGTTAGAATTTTTATACTTACGAATTTCAAGTTTAACATCAGGAAAATCGTCAAAGTTTGATGTGTCATCTATTGACTTAACTTCTACTGGTATGGCTGCTGGCCTTTCTCTAATATGTTCCCAATCCACACCGCGGTAAAATTGATTTAATTTTAGGTCTTCTAAACCCTTTTGAGATCCCAGTCTTCTGTCTGCTTCACAACAGAATCTACAACACAAAATACGACAACAAATTAGAATTATATTTATATTTCAATCGAAATGTTACAATTTTTAATAACAATGTTATACCACTGTTAATTCGATACCAGCGATCCAAGTCCATTCTAAAATCGGGACGAGTGCTTAGTTTCGAAAGTGTGGATGGATTTGACCTAAAGAATCCCAGCGACCTTCGCTTGGGTGGTTGGTATTGAATGGGCTGTGTGGATGTAAGTAAAGACTTTTATCTAATTTTTACATATAAAGTGACCTTTTTCCAAACTGACTTCCGTTAGCAAACGTCACATTTTTCGTAACCAGTTACATCATGAAAAATATTATGTAACGGTGATGAAAAATTAATTTTATCACCAGTTAATAAAAACAACAGAGAAAAGAAGAAAGTTTAATGTCATATTATAGAAAAATAACAACAACTAGACCTGAAGAGAGCTACTAATAATAAGAACAGCTAGAACAATTTACTTTTTATTTTATGCATTATAAATATTTGACACAATTCGAACAGTTTGTTAGGTTAACCTCCGCAGAATTAGAAGTTGATGTAATTTCGTGATGCATAACTGATCTTGAACTTGAGGTGCTTGATTCACCAAGAATATCAGTGGCAATCCTTTTCTTATTTTCTTTTTGTCAAAATGCTTTATTGATAGGTAAATTAAACTTTCTTTTTGTCAAAATTAGATAAAATTTTGTATGAAACACGTTATGAAATGCTTTTTGTGTAACTCGTGTCATTTTACGGGACCTCGCTCGCCCCGCAAAAATTTCACTCTCGCATTAACCATACGAAACTCGCCTTTGGCTCGTTTCGTATTCCGGTTAATGCTTGTGTATTAATAACCATCATTACATGATCGTTGCATAATATACTGATTGATAAGATGTTGATTGTTGACAGATAGTTGAGAAAAGAAGAAACTAGCAAGATTAGTCAAAATAGAACAGAAAGGTGGAAAAACGTTAATCTTGCAAGATCTCTGAATGGCTGAAACAATCAAATATACTCCTGTGAAACTACGGCCAGGTGAGATATAAAAATAGTAACCTATTTGATAGTAGTATGGATAAAAAAATGCAATTAATTCAACGTTATTAAAATATTATGTTGGACGAATAAAAACCGAAATTAGAACAACATTATACCATGCAGACGAATTTTGTTTAGTGAGGAATAAACCGTGGAAACAATAATAAAGATATGACAGAAATTACTACGCTTTATATTCAAATCGTGTGAAACAAATATTTATAACAGCGAAAAGTGGAAAAATAATGTCAATAATTGAGACAACTGCAGTGGCAACTTATTTTATTGTTATCGGTATGTTATAGATATTAGGATTTGGATATTATTTCCTGTATTCCCAGCAGATTGTTTAACGTACTCGATGTGCTCACACTACTATTCTAAGGTTTTACTATAGTCAGGCCGATCCCAAGAAAAACCGCATGTAAACAAAGATCACTCGTTATCCATTGTAAATCGGCTGCGTATTGGACGAGTTGCCTAGGTCATTCAATGTTCACGTGATTTGTTTCGAGCGGTTTTTCTTGAGAACGAACCAGAAGTCGTGATTCATCTGATCAGTCCCTAACAGTGGTATTCAGGCCGAGGTTCAGTTTATTTTCAAGATTTTTTTAGAAGAGTAAAAAGTAGTGTTTTTGTTTTCCAACATCGGTGCTCTCAGTCTCAATTCCAGTATTTTCAAATTTCAAATATTGAATAGGACGACTTACTTGATAATTGTGTCTTTGGCCTCTTCGGAGATCGGAACTTCGGCGGGAAACACCAACGTATCCCTCCAATTCATAACTTTCGTGTAAGTATCTTGAGGATTTTCCGAACAAAACGGTGGATAACCGATCAACATTTCGTACATGATTACACCTAACGACCACCAATCACAAGCAGGACCATATCCCGTCTGCATAAAAACTTCGGGCGCTATATAATCCGGCGTACCTACTGTACTATACGCTAAGGCTCTTCTGTTTTTCTTCCAACTTTCCGCCCTTCGTTTACTATCCATAGGACTAGAGGTAATTACTGAAAAAGAAAACCAAACTGGTAAGTCATATGATAAGTCTGGAGGAGATGATGTTATCCATGTTCAGTCACTGAAAGCAGTCCATGATTAAATAAAGTATTTAACGATAATATCGAGGAGTTTTACGAAAGTAAGAGAAGTATTTTCTGTTTGACGTTTCCAATTACAAGTTACACGTAAGTGATGAAAGAAAAAGGAAAAAAATGAATAGACTTGATGGAATTTCATCAGAAATCCTAAAAATATTAGACATATGACTAGTTGATGAAAAGAATGGATATTGAAGATCTAAAAGACTATCAGTTCAGGTTGTAGCCACTCAAAAAATGGATTTTTTGAAACATGAAGCATATAAATATAAAATAAAATGGACGGTATTTGCTTATACATTTAAATGATAAAATATACTTACTGAAATCAGATGGTTTCGCTTGACTTAAGTCCCTATAAAAATCCGTCCTATGTGATTTCTTTAAACCAGTACACAATCCGAAATCCGACAATTTGAGATGCCCTTTGGCGTCTAATAATAAATTATCGGGTTTAATGTCTCTGTGTATAAAACCGAGCTTATGTATCGAATCGATGGCTAGCGCCGTTTCACTTATATAGAATTGAGTGCACTCTTCTGATAAGGTGTCTTTTTTCATTAGAAGTGTCATCATATCACCGCCGGGTAGAAATTCCATTATTAAATATAAATTTATAGGATCTTGAAAACTATAATACATTTTCACCACCCATTGATGATCGGCTTCTACTAAAATATCACGTTCTGCTCTGACATGGGCAACCTGAAACAAACAAATTACAGAATTAGTGGACACTAGTGATTATGTATGTTTTTTTGGGAACTTCCAGCTCTCAAAAATATGTTCTAAACATTGAATTCCTTTTCTAACTGCCCATACCTACTTAGTAACCATTAATCAGCTAATACGTTCTATCAATAACTGGTAATAGGCCATTTGTACTTTGCCATTTGTACTTTCCTGATCACTTATGAACAGAGTAATTGAATTACAATGAGGTGTTAAACTCATGTTTCCTCAATGTTAATAGTTAGTTGTAGACAAAATTAATCATAATGGGGAATCATATATTTTTATTCATTTTTTTGATGATTTAAATACAGTTCGACATTTAGGGTGAAATTCATAGTCGACACTCAAACTCAACTTAGTTTGAGTTTAGCTCGAGGCGACTTTTCATATCCACAGTCATGACTCAAGTAATACTTCAATTTGAGCGAAGAAAGTTTGGCATCAATGTTATTATTAGGAACTTTTGGTTGCGTTTGGTTAACAATTGTGATTTATGAATGTTCTTTAACGTTCATATGACATAATATGTTGCATTGCATTCATATTCGAATTTGTATTCAGTTTGTGTATTTCAGCCCTTTGCAAGTATTTTATTCTCAGTTTAGTTCTTTACTGTTCATATATATTTCTTATTTGCTTGTAACGAGTTATTTTTTTTTTGCACCGATTTGAGGTTTTTCTTTAAAGTTTTTCATTTTTTTTTAGTTTACTACTTAGTTTAAATAACTCGTTACTAACTTTCCGATTCTCTTTTGTTACCGAATTATCATTTTTCATTTTTATTACCGTTATATTATAGTTATAGTATTTTTTATATTAGTCCGGAGGTACGTAAATTTATATTGAATCATAAAATTTAGTCATTTCCAAAATTGAAATTTTTCAATCAAAAAGGACATTTGGTATATATACCATTTAATTTAATTTATTTAATTCTGAAAGACGTCTGGTATATAGCAAACTTTTTTGTAGATTCTAAATAAATTTTTACTAATGAGAAATATAAAAAGGACAGGAGTGTGGTATTCGAGTCTCTCGCTTCCAATTCTCTGCCTGCAGCTCTCAGCTAATTACTGTGTTACCGATAACAATGTTAGTTCCGATCCGGTTCCCGGAGTTTATAATTTATATTACTTAGTATTTTGTGAAAAGAGTGTAGTCCGAAGCCGATATAAGAAGGTAAAATATTTTTATATTCATCGTATATTCAACAATTTTCGTACCTCCGTATTCCGTATACTAGAAATAGTTTGACATTTTTTAATTTTTTGGACCGATTGTTATTTTACTTTGTTCAGTTTTTTTTTTGCAACTAACCGGCAAAAATTAAAGTAGTGTGATTTGTTTTGGGGAAATTGTTTTATTTTAGTTACTTAGTTTTAATGGTAAATAAGTTTGATATTTTTTTTATTTTTCGAATTGAAACTCGTTTTGGTTTTTTTTTTATATAGTAATACTGATGTGAATAAAAGTTCATTTGTTCTAGAAAACTGTTTTTTTACATTGCTAAATAGGTAATTGGTACTTATTGAATATTCGCCGGCTCTCTATTGAGGGTTTATGTGTTTTATTTACATACATTCTATACTATCAAGGATTGTGATATTTCATTTTATTCCCGAGCTATTTTTACTCTGTGTGTCGATAAGTGATATTAATTGAACCTTATAAAATTAATTTATTTCCTTAATGCTGGAATAGTAGTGCACCGTCTCAATTTCAAATCCAAAGGGATATTCGAACTCGTCTTGTGGCTTAGTTACGCTTGTTCGTTTACCCGGCAGATTTCAATCGTTTAACTTTTTTTTATGAACGGTAAATTTACTTGATTTTCTATTCCGTGGTTTCCTTTCAAATCCAAAGGGATATTCGAACTTGTCTTGTGGCCTAG
>CAJUYH010001781.1:45618-74617 GCA_910591685.1 Galerucella tenella
GAGTGAATTCCGCTAGGGGGCGCTAATCGGTTCGCTAAGAATTTCATAAGTTCACGGAAATCCGCTAGGGGCCGCTGATTAGTCTTCGGGGTCTCCCGCTAGATGGCACCAGCTGTTCAATTAGTTCAAGGGTATTCCACAAATGTTGCCGAAAAATTCGTAATGAACGCCAAGCGGTAAATCTTCAACCACTTCAGGGTGTGGAATTCGGCAACAATCATACTATTACTGGGAAGTACAATTAATATTAAATTGGACGTCACCAGCATTTAATCGAGAAGAAACAATAAAAAACGGAAGCAAAAGGTGCAACGCTGGATACACCTTAAAAAACGTTAACTTACTTGAAAAAATGAAACGACTTATTCCCGAACACGTTTATCCAATTTAATAATTATTGAATAATCAATACAAAAATTGAAGATATTAAATATTTATTGAATTATCGAAAAAGGAGGAACATATTTTAAAGAAATGGGTTGTTTGCAGCCCTTAGCGCGATGGCGGCGATGACTCCAACAGATTATGGACCTCGTGCACGGAACGGAAACAGGAACGAGAACTTGACGATTGCCTTTAAGTTGATTTAAAGCTGGAAACTTGCCAGCTGCAGAGCTACGGAAAAAAATAGAAAAACAGGGATAAGGAACTAGAAAATATCACCAGGCAAGGAACGAATAAATAAAACAGATCAGGTATGAAAGGAGCTTATGCTATAAAGCAGCGTCCACACTATGCCGAAGTAGGTCGGGCGGCCTAAGTCGCGTTGATGTAGACGCCCCGGGCGGCTTTGCCGGGTTAGACAATACCGGCCCGAGCCGTGCCGATCCCAACCCGCATAAAGTAGGTACAGATCAAAGGAAGCCGAGCCGAGCCGAACAAAAATATAGAGTGGGGACGTTCCGAGCGGCCCCGAGCGGCTTCAGTTACAATTAAACCTCCGACCGAACTAGACGAATTATTTTATTTTCGGCTCAGTTTAAGTAGGGTTTTTTATTGTTCATTTTAAGTGATGGAGTGGAATGACGAACAAGTTTTAGTGTTCGTCCTCTCCTAAGGCTCGGGCGAATCCAAAATCTTCTTTGACGTCTTTTTGGGGGATGATTTAAAGCGAGTATCACCACAGCCATGGCTGACATAGCGACGTCATAGTCGGTAATCATTTTGAAAACACTAAGGACACTTTAAAAAAACTTCTAAAAAGTACTCATCAACGAAGTCACCAGTCTTGGTGTTGAAACTAAATAATGTAGGTAGAAATAACCCGGTCGGCCTCGTTATCAGTGTAGACGTCGTGCCGGCCCGAACGTACCCGCCAGGCCTACCGCGGCATAGTGTGGACCCTGCTTAAATCATACAAAACCCGAACTCCACGTGTTAAAATTCAACTTAACCGTGATCTGTTTTATACGGAAGCTAGGTTGACTCATTGGTGACTAGTGAATATGTTGGAAGTGGCCGCGTGCGGAATAAATGCAGATTTCTATCTTATCCCGACAGGTAATCGAATTCCGTATAATATGCTTCATATATGGCTCACATTCTGTGAGCAGCAGTTAGTTAAGTCAAGCTGAAGTTTTGTTCATGGTGAAATAAGACAGTATAGTAGAATAATTTCAATGTAAATGTTGAAAATGAGTGTCGTTATAATTAAAAATTAGCCGGGATACGGTAGAAATCAGCATTTCCCCGCACGCGGCCACTTCCAATAAGTGGCCGTGTGGCCGGCTTCCGTAATTTTAATCTATTTGGTGGAAAGAAAGAGTTCCAACAGACAGTTTGAAATTTCGAAAATCTAATGATGAAAATGGAGAGGGAATTCGATAAAAATTAACATTTTATTTTGGAGTGGCTAATGCGACAAGGCAACGGCATGCTTGGAAATTTATTAAAAATTTGGAAGGAAGTGACTAATGAGCCACAAAAATTAACTAAATGCAATAGTTTTAAAACGAAAAACGTAACAGACTGAACGGCATGATTGGAGCTGTCTTCACAAGATCTCTGTTATGACAATTTCAATCGGATTCCGATTCACAAAGGATCACTTTAGAAATGTGGTGATTATCTTAGTCAAGAAGATCACAAATTCATATTGCAAATCTGTATGCAAATGCAATACTTAAAACCTAAGGTAGTACCTACAAATGAATAATTTTTTTTTCGAGGACGCCACTGTCAGTTTCAAAACTCCTTATCCCACTTATAAATAGGCACGCTGCTGCCTTATCAAAATTACAATATACTGCTAATGCATTAAATATCTTGTCAAGTGCGCTCCTTGGAATTGGTTATACCAACAAGCCTCTCCTATCGGGCTAGCGTGGAAATTCCTTACAAAAGTTTTCTCGCTTATGTTTGAAGCTGGAGCTTTGATACAGGTTTTCCCCTCCTCGCTGTGTCTCATCGATGCCGTTGGTCTTTCTGTTAATTTGGATGTAAATAAGTTGAAATATACAAAATTTTGAAGGTTGTAGCCTTTCATTGGACCTTCTCCAATGACCACATATACTGGTACAAATACTCGACGATGATTGGCTGTGCAAAAAATAGCCTGGTATAGTGGACGTAAAATTTTTAATGCAGCTATCTAATCGTATATCCCCTTTAAATTATATTGCGTACTATAACGGTATCGTATCGAATTACAGTCGAACAAAAAGCCGACAACTTTAAGTTCGCACAATATCTATTACGTCAAGTATACAAATGATTGAATGGTACTCGCGTCGGTATGGCGGGCTATAAGTCACACCGGAAAAGTATGGCATTAGGCTACTGCCTTCTACTTTTTTTATCGGCTAACAGAAAATTCAAGAATGTTTAAATTTATTGCTGGATATTGAGGTTTTTATTCGTAACGGTATTGTATTGTAAAATTTGATTGCCATGTATATTGGAGATTTTTCAGTAACGGTTAATATTATAAAAATAGCTATAAGCGTAGTTGAAATAATACTTTGCTTCAAATGAAACAATAAACACACGTAGCTATAGCTTTTACATTAGGAGGGTTTTGGTTTTTTTCATTTGATAGGTTTAGAAGGGGGAAGCTTTATTGAAGGCGCCGCCTAGGGTAAAAAAAATCGAGTGCCACGACCTAAAGCAATTTTTCAAGTTCAAGAAATAATGTTAATTTTTTTTTAATTATTTGTTTGACTTGGATACATCTAAAGGTATTTTTAAACATCGTTTTTCGTTTTGCCACCTATTGCTGAAATGGTTATAACCATGTATATATATTTTTTAAAGGAGCCGTCCCTTCGCCGGCACCACCTCAGTCTCTTGGGCTTTTTGTGGATTCTCCTAACATTCTGACTACAGCCTATTCAGCCAATCCGTTCCCTGTATTAGCTCATACAGGTTCTTTACTGGTGGGTTGTAGAAGTCTTCTGGAGTCATTTGGGGTCTTCCATTTAGTTTTTGCCTCCTGTGGTCCAGCGTCTCTCAGTTGCATAATATGTGCAGAGTTGTTTCAGTGTCCTTTTTGCATCTCCTGCATGTGAGGTCTCCGGTATATAGCCCTATTTTGTTCAGGTGCTCCTTTGTGGGAAAGTGTCCCGTAAGAAGCCCCGTTATGGTGCGTAGTTTGTTTCTGCTCATTGAGAGCAGTTCTTTTGCTACTTTTTCTGATGGTTCTTTCATAAATATCTTCCCATGTGTTTGCCTGGGCGTATTTTTCCAGAGTTTTATGGATTGTTCTTTTACCCACCCTTTTAACAATTACCTAGTGGAGCATCTGGGGATGCCCACAGGTGGTTCGGGTCCGTTCATCAGTGTTGACGATCCTGCTCTTGCAAGTTCGTCAGCTTTTTCATTACCAGCGATTCCTTTGTGACCTGGGACCCATCCAGTATTACACTGTTCCGAGTCGCCAGTCTGTTAAGTTCTTCGTCGCATTCCCATACCAGCCGAGATGTTACCTGTATATTAATTTGGGAGCACCTATTTTAAAAAGTGATAGATGATTGAAAATTGAAGCTTTTATTAAAACAGAAAATCAATCTCACAAAAGTAAATTTAACCTCTTCAGCTAAATTATTCACAATTGTTGAGGAATCTATTTCTATTGCCACATCCCGATGAATACTCATATTGGGGCAGTATGCTAATAAAAAATTATTGTACCTTTATTGTATTTTCTATAGGAAGGGTTTGAACCCCCAAGCCCCCCCCCTTATATACGTCCCTGAATAAACATCAAACAAAAAAAAGTATTAGTGAAGATTGAACTAAAGTGTGAAACGGACAGCAATCTGACTAGGCAACACAAATTGCCAACTTAAACTCAAATTGCTTCTCTAAGTTGAAAAACAAGGTAATAAATAGCACTTTATACTTTATAATAAAGTGAATTAATTATTTGATTGACAATACCTGTAATATATTTGAAGTTGATCAATTAAATTAGATATTTCGAAACTTGAGAGGAATTATCAATTTACTTTAAAAATTTCAAGGTAAACATTACACATTTAATGTTGACACTGTAGTTTTGTAACATTTCAATTGTGTATTTATTTTTCGACATTGCCCAAATATTGATTTTACTGATTGTCCGTCGTTCCCACACTTTTTGCAATGATATGAGTATACAGGGTGGGTGATCAATTTGGCAGTTCTAGGTTCAGGCGTGAAATTTCTATAAATTCATAGATCTATCGTGAAAATGGCAATTCTGGGATACTTTCTGTAAGAGTCGAATTTATAGACATACAATGAACTACTGCAAACGATAGAACATAATCTAAAATAGGAGAATACGGGTTATTGCCGGAAGAAATAGATTTCAAATTAAGTTAGAGGGAATATTATCCTCAATTTAACATTATATAATCTAAGAGACGCAAATCCCACAAAAATGAAATAAACACCACTTATGTTTTCCGTAGTATCTTTAAAAATATCCTCAAAGTACCTATTATTACAGTTTCCTTTATTGTTTCAAGCTCACGTGGCTTGTTGTCAGATTTTTCAAATTTTCGTTTGCAGTTGGAGGTGAAGCTGTCGCTATTGTCAAGACTTTTACACTTTCGCTACTGGAAGACATGCATTTATTTGTGATTTTGGTGTCTTCTTCAGTCCTGGATTAAGCATTTAAAGCTCTCGTACGGTGAACATATACCTTGTACTGATGAGGCAAAAATACGCCGAAACAGATCTACAAGTTATGTTGTCCCTTTTAATTGCAAACCAGAATGGTGTTGAATATTTTGTAGATATACCAACCCCGTTTGACTTTGAAGTCTATTTCAATAGCCGTCGGGGCTCATAGCCCGGGAAGTAGTTGCTGCTTCTTAGTTGAGCGGTCACTGTTTTTGAAAAATATTTTTCAAAACTTATAAAGCGTTAGAATAATTATTATTCTGCGATATCTAAAAATATCCATGTTTACTTTTTTTTACTGGAAAAATAGCAAATAAAAATACCACTTACATGTAAACAAGATTGTATGCCAACGAAAAATGCATAGCAGAATAACCTCACAAAATCAAACGATTGCCAAACACCCGATCGGAAATTATTACAATTCAATAAGTTTTTCTGTAAGCTAAAGGAAGCTCAGAATTGCAAATAATAATAATATAGAATTATAAATTTAAAATTAATAAAATAGATTTTCTTACAAAATTGCCCCTTAAGTTAACATTATTTTCTACAGGTCGTTATTATTATTTATTAATAATTTTCTATTCAGTGTGTAAGAGCCAAAATCATCATTTCGGTTACTGTATCTACATATTTAAAAAAAAACTGAAATACGTCAAATTTGAATTGTAAATACTCTTCACATATATATATATATATATATATATATATATATATATATATATATAATCAAAAAAAGATAGTTGAGTCGATATCTAATTTATTCAGTTCGCATCCTGAGACAGCTGTTTCGACCTCTTAGGTCTCATCAGTCAGGCTTTCGAACTGAGTAAACCAAAAATCAACTCGACTCTCATGATCAAAGATCACGGCGATACACCTAAGGCATAGGTGTCGCCATCTACAACAAGACAAATCTCTTGCGTAGTGGTTAAAATACCTATACCTTTTCCACACCCATCTTTCAGTTATATATATATATATATATATATATATAATCAGCTCTGCAGGCCTAGAAGGCCCATGGCTTTGTTGACTTCCTTTCTCCATTCTTTCCTGTTCTCTGCTTTTCTTTTCCAGTTGGTTATTTTTAGTTTTCTAAGGTCTTTTAACACCTCTTCCATCCATCTTGCTTTGGGTCGTCCTCTTTTCCTCTTTCCTCCTATCCCGCTTTCTACTATTTTTTGGGGTACCCTTTCATTTTTCATTCTCTGTATGTGGCCAATCCATCTCAATCTATTTCCCTTTGCAGTACTCTTCACATATCTCCATAAAAATAAATCTAATGATGTAAGATCAGGTGATAGCGCTGGCCATTCTATTGATCCTCGTCACCCTATCCACCGATTGGGAATTATTGCATCAAGGTCCTGCCGGACATTTCGTTGGTAATCTGGTGGTGCTTCATCCTGCTGATGTGCGACATGTGTTCAGATGCTGGAAAAACAAGGAGTGCTGAAGAAGCTGGAGAAAAAACTGGGGAGGCGGTCTATTGGGAAAACATGGTGGAGATAATGTTGAGAGTCGAGGAGGAATGGATGAAGATAAGTGGCGCAGTGGAGAGCAGGATTAGGTGAAGAGAAGGACTCGATATGGCATGTAAGAGGAAGGAGTGATAGAAGGGAAATGATGGAGAGTGTGCGAGGGAGTTCCGAGGCGGAAGTGAAGGCGAGTTTGAGGTGGGTTTGGTTGGTAGGCATTTCCATGGGGATGAGTCCAATACTTCCTGGTTACTGTTTAGGACCCATTCGAACATGAGTTTCGCATCTCGTCCCGAAAAAAAAAATCCTGCTGAAACCATATCGCATTCACAGTAACTTGATTGTTTCCTGGATCAGTATATAAATTTGCCAAACTTGGAATGATACAAGTACCTAGTGCCGGGATTTTTTATAAATATATACAGTAACCGAAATAATTAATGTATTCCGTTTGGCTTTTAGACACCGTATAATTATTATTGTTGCAATGTTTTGTAATTCCTTTTAAAAATAACATTACGATGAAAAAAGAAATAGTTGTACTCTTGAACCCAACGTCAATAAATCACGCTGTGCGTTTTGGAAAACATCCTACAATATAATAATTTAATTTAATAAGTTTATTTACTTTTAATGACGGATTATGTGTGTAGGTACCATGAGAAGATTTCATAAAGATATTTTATTACCAATTTATGGTTCTTTATAGTATGATTCACTCTCCAAAATTAGTGTTATGAATCATATGTACAAAATAAAATCACTGTAAATTAGAAACATGGCCACAGTTTGATATTAAATTTGAAATCCTGAAGTTATGACATATTATAGCATTAAAATGACAAAAATAAATAGTATTGTTTATTCACTTATAATTGCACAAGTGGTTTGTATTTTATTGGGAAAATTTGGGTTGTTTAATGAGAAACTGTTTCCTAGCTAAAAACACGACACCGAAGGTGGAGTGTTTTTAGGTTGACAGTTATTCTCGTCAAATTGCTGAAGGAACAGTTTAGAATTTGAACAACACAAATTTACCCAATATCAATACAAACCTCGAGTGTAATTCGGCAGGACAATTTAATGAATGAGTAATTTGGAAACATATCAATGCAAACTTTATTTATGAAACATTAAAAATAAACACATTTTCATTTTAATGTACCTACAATTATTAAAAACGCAGTTATTGAAATTCATACTAGGGACAGTGATATTGATGAACAAATGAATAAGTGAAAAAACCACTAGTGTATTTGTCAACAGTAAAAACACAAGAGCTTTTTTTTTATCGGATAAATTTCTCTTTGCAAAGAAACAGTTTTGCCAATCACAAATTTTACGAGAAAAACTGACATGATAAAATCGCGACACCGAAGGTGGAGCGATTTTATCTAATGTCAGTTTTTCGAGCAAATTTAGTGATTGACAAAACTTTGAGTTAAAGAGAAATTTATCTGATAAAAGAAAAGCTCGAGTGTTTTTTGGCAAGATAAATTAACGACAGAATATATGGATGAACAACTTAAATTAGTAACCAAACTTGCGACTCATTGTCATTGTGTAAAAGTGACGTCCGCTTACTAGATATTGAGGAAGAGGTGTTTTTATCGCGATAACAAAGGATGCACCTTTTTTATCGATGTCAAAGTGACAATAACATTTCCAGGTATATGACATTTTAACATTGGAGTTAATTTATCGCTGTAAAAGTTAAAGCTAACTTTTGCCGCTGTCAAAGTGACAATTGCACTGTGGCATATGCGATTTTTTATACTTGAATTAAATTGTTATTGGAAAATGTTGCAATGAACTGGGTAGGCATATAAGAACAGCCGTTTCTTTTCAATATCTAAGAAACTGACTTGACTTCACTTATGCTGGAGATGCAATAACACCATAAAACTTTTTTTTCGAATTTACCGCGCAGATCCGCACTATACCTGATGAATTTTCAGAATTTACAATAATTTATTATTCGCCAACAAAATAAATACGACATGTCACGGCTAATACTTTTAGGGCGAGTTGTACAAAGGATCTCCTAAACGAAGTTTAATTAACAACCGTTTAAATTTTAACTAGACTCTCGTTTTTATCTGTTACAATGTCATAAAGGCAGGTTAACTAATCGACTTCTGGCGTTCATTTTTAAGAGCTTGGTAGCGGAGGTCAAATGATTAACATTCTAGACGCGCATAGATGGGAAAAGAAGAAAAGTAACCTAGCAACAAAGTTGATAAAATATTTTTTGGTTGTGGTGGATTGGTGCTTAACGCTAAGATATATCTTTGGGTGAGTCAGATATCAATCAATAAATAGTGCTATCAGGGCCCTTAAGTACTAGTTGTACAATAAACAGTTATCTCTTAAACTTAGTTTAATGTTTATTTTTCGCTGTGCAATATCTGGTTAACGCTAAATACAATTTTTAAAATAACATATTTTAACCGGACAAAATTGGAGAGTTAAAACTTAATCTGGTAAATGTAACCTCACAAAATTGTTATTTTTTAATATTTTTGACATTGTCAACCGACAGTACCTACCGACCACGTATGGAAATGAATGCTTTCGGAGAGGATAGCATAGGTACTGGTAGGAGATAGTGGATATGGTGTGAGCCGTTATCTCTTAACTCCTCTAGGAAACCCTAATACTCCGGCACAAAATCTATACAATTAATATCAAGTCAGAACCACAAACCCCATAGAAATATGCTTTGGCGTTTTAAAAACAAAATTCCCTGTTTTGGTAGTAGACAGAAGATTGAACTTACCGAAAGTTTGAAAAATTGTTGTAACAACTGCAATTTTACACAACATAACCATTAATTGTAAAGATCACATGCCCCCTGTCAATCCTGAAGTCAAAGCTGCCATAAACGTTTTAGAAAACATTAATATTGATGAGCATAGAGGCCACAGAATTAATGACCATGAAATAACTCGACAACTTTTAATACATGATTATTTCCAACATTTCTTGTAAATAAACCATTTTTTTAAATAAAAATATGCAGATTTAGTTCCTGCAGTTAGAGGCCACTTAATGTAATGTTACGAACTCACTAATTCAGAAGCCGGTCCTGTCGCAAACTATGAATGCGACCTTTCTAGAAAGGTTCTTTCGCAGGTAATATTCAGACTGTTCTCGAAGCGTACCATACAATGGTTTATTCACGAATGTTCTCGAATTATAAAGTATACGCAGAGGTGGTATATTCAAGAAGGTTAAGGAGTTACGGAGGACTATATATACGCGGGTTTTTGAGTGAGTCGGGGAGTTGTCCAGTATACAGTGAATCGGTAAACAGTTTCAGTATACAGTGAGTGAATATAAATAGTGTTGAAGATAAATTAGGACAATTATTATACCGAGTGTAGATACATTAGTAGACATTAAGTAGTGTGTATATAAATTAAGTTTATTATAGTGTGTAAGTGTTTCTTCAATAAATCAATAGTAATTAGCCATAGTGAGCGTATAATTTTATCCCACGGTAAAAACAGTTCAAATAAATAATAAAAAACATTAAAGTAATAAAGAAAACTACCCATTGATATTATTTATTTATTAATATCTGGCTCACCCAAAGGTATAGGTAATTAATATTTTAGCGTTAAGCACCAATCCACCACCAACAAAAATATTTTATCAACTTCGTTTCTAGGTTATTTTTCTTCTTTTCCCATCTATGCGCGTCTAGAATGTCAATCATTGACCTACTCCGCTACCAACCTTTTAAAAATGAACGCCAGAAGTCGATTAGTTAACGGCCTGCATGTATGACATTGTACAACAAATAAAAACAAAAGTCTAGTTAAAATATAAACGGCTGTTAATTAAACTTCGTTTAGGAGATCTTTTGTAAAACTCGCCCTTATGGCTTTTTTGCGCGATCGATCTTTTTTGTTTATTCACAGCATCGGTTGTCAGGTCAGTAGGTTGTGTTTACTGGTTTCTAAGTCTAACACGTCGGTAAGTGATTTACTTACCGTTCAGACGTCGGTAAGTAAACTACGTCCTAGCCCTAGCCCTACATACATTTAAGTGGTCCTAAATAATATATTACTTCATTCATTACACAAAAGAAACAAAAAAAATAAGAAGATTGATATTTTTTAATGAACAGAATCGAACAGAACAATATAAAAAGTAATAAAAAGCATGAAAACAATCTCACCAAAATGCAAATTATATTTTAAACCGATCGAGAAGTATAAATGTCACTTTTGACATTCCGTTCATTTCGAAGAAATTTAAATTATTTTATTCGAAATTCGAATATTTCAATACGATCGCGCAAAAAATGGTATAAGCATTTCGAACGTTAAGGGTAATACCGGTCTCCATCAAAATTGGAGGCTTCGCTACGCTCATCCTCCAAACATTGCTGTCGACCGGTAAACAACCCTTACCGTTCTTGATACTTAATATACTATATTGCATGTCATTATCCCATTTCAGGTAGGTAAGTTTCTTAGATCGTGAAAGGAACTATAGTACACCTTTGTGTTTCAGGCGGAGATATACTCAATATTGCAATGCGCAAGAGAAAACAACAAGAGCTGTCAAGAGTAAGCAGATCCATTCAGAGGTCAGTCAGTCAAGCAGGGCAATCAAGAAATCTCGAGCCAAAAAGTGACGTTTAGACTAGTATGGGATTGCATCGAAGAACTGAAGACGTTAGCCAATGGCAATAACGTCAAATTGACCTGGGATGTCGAAAAAATGTATCGTAATATGATGAATATACTTTAAAATAACAATTTAAACAGTTTCTTTTGTTACTTCACGTTAGAATGTATATATTTGTTGAAATAAAACAAATAGTTACCTTTGTTTTCGTTCTACATGTTGGGCTATTAAATTACTGTAGTAATTTTCTAACGTGACCTTCGCTTTGGTGGCTTTGTCCAGGGTATGGACACTAAAACGAATAGTGTTCTCTGTGGCGGTCATGTCCAGGACCCCTGTAACAAAAAAATTTATTAGTATACAAAATCGTCATCATCCAACTTTCGTTTGTACGTTAAGATTGATAAAGACATACTAAAATCAGAAATAGTCTTCAATGCCAACCATTATTTTTATAAACTTTCTGTACGCACCCTGTATTTAATAGTTGGTTTTTCAATTTTTGGAATATTTACCTGGGTCCCTAAACCACGGCGGACAAAAACCACTCAATATACTCGACATGTTCACTCCATACTAATATTTATAAAGATTACCCGCAATTTTTTGTATGTGCGTATTTACCGAAACAGTTATTTATACTACTAAGCAAAAATGGTAAGAGGTTTCGCTATAATTTTATCTAATCTCTACTGATAATTCGATAATTTGGTAGTGAAATCGAATAAATCTTTATCAGGTTTTTCTGTTGAAATTCATTTATGATATTTTATTATTAAAAAAAGATGTATTTTATACAAACAACTCTAAAATAAGATAATCTGAAATCCAGTACTTAATCAAGAAAAAAAGGAGCGTATAAAATGATAATAAAATTTACATAATAGTAAGACGGAAGTGAATGATCCAAGCTATATAGTCAAAACTTGTGCAATTTTGACGGGAGAAAAAAGGATATGTATTTAGTTTTCAGCGATTCTAAAAAGTCTTTCACCAGCGAAGTTTTTATTTAAATGTCAGTTATGTCACTTTGACAATTCATAGTGACAATATGAATAATAAGAAGCAATTTTCCGGTATTTTGCATCCTTAAGCAAAAAAAAAATGGTACCTACTTAATATAATAGATTGTTTCGAGAATGAATGAAAAAGTGGAAATTCGTCAACCAGTGTGCAGGAAACATCAACCATCATTATTTTCTCAGGGTATATTTTGTAATTTCACATTTTGGTAACCTCTGTGTCTTCTGATTTGATACATATGGTTAGTGACCTTAGAACCCAACCCGCACCATAAGAGCGCTTTTGACCATAGCTGTTTTCAGGTAGATTAAATTTTCAACCTTTTAACCAGCAAAGAGGCTACTATAATCAGAAGAGTCCGAATCAGACACACCAAACACACAAGGAAATCTTATGTCATCCGGAAATCGTCCCGTTTGCCATAGCTGTAATGATATTGACCTATACTGGTTAGGCAAATATTTATCTTCCATTTAAAGATTCTCATATTGGAGCAACAGTGAGCACTTGTACATAAAACTCTTTATGTCCAAGAGAGAACAAAATAATACTTCCCCACCACTTTATACTCGATTGGTCTCTATACACTCTCCGGAAAGGGGAATGTGACATTGTCCCTCTGTTGTTCCATAGTTTTCTCTCTTTCACTGACAGAATGGCAATGCGTTAAATTCGTCTAGGATAGGTTAGGTTTGTGGTGAGTGGGTCTATAAGGCCCCCCACTGCGACTGGCAAGAGTCTATTGTGGCTCACACCTATTCAGATTTCACCAAACAAATTCAGCTTCTTAACCAAGCCGATTAGTTTATTTGGTGAATGATATTTCAGGTCCGAGGACAAGAGAGAGAGACCCTGCCAAACATCAGATACCTGATTCGAGGCGCGGCGGGGCAGGTACAAATTATAAGCTCTGCTCTGCATCATCCTATAGACAAAGACGGCAAGTCGGATCTTCCGACAGTCCAAGTTTTAACATATGATAATATAAATGACAGTGGCCTGTTAGACAACGTAAGTCATGCCTGCTATAGTCCAACATTTGTTTGGAGACATTCTTCGAAGGATGTGTAAAAGCCTTTGAATGAACCAATCCTGGTACATTATGCCAGAAGTCTCCCTTCTTGCTGTCCAGGTATTTATATTTGTTTGGCAAAACTTATTGCGATGCCATTCGTAGGTTCTGGTCCGATAGAAACAAGTGCGGCACCCTCCCTTGAAAGAGAGTCAGCCTTCTCGTTTCCATCCATGCCAGAATGGCCAGGGATCCAGACCAGCAATACTTTATTGAGTTCTCATATTGAGGAGAGTCTTTTTTGGCAGTCTAAAATCAATTTCGACGTTACACGGTGAGAGCTAAGTGGTTTCAAGCCGCTTGGCTGCCCAACAAAATTTTTATTGTTCTATGTATGAGATTGGCTTGCTCCACTCTCTCCACACATGAAACAATGGCGTAAATTTTCGCCTGAAATACGGTTGCATAGAATCCTAGAGAGGTTGAAATTTCTGTTCTAGGTCTGCGCCCGTATACACCTCCACCAGAGCCTGAGGGTGTCTTTGATCCGTCTGTGTACCAACAGCTGTCTGTAAATTCTTCTAGGTCGAGATCAAAGTTTGATGAACAAGTTTTATTTCTTAGATCATTAATAATTAGGTACAGAAGTTTATAGCTTCGTAGATGCGATTGATATAGTCGGGGGTAAAATACCTTTAGAATGAAAGTATTTTTTATTAAATAATTCATATTCGAATTATTTGAAGTGTCTATAATTATAATGGTAAATATATCTTTATATGAGTAAATAGAACGACAAAACCGCTTACGAAATTTCTCGCTTATACCGATAGGGGGCGTTGTAGATAAATTGTTTGCTCATCGGATAATGTACTGCCAACAGGAAACAAAAATAGCTGATGCACTTACTGAGGCATAACTTGATTCACCGTTGTTTAAATATAATCGTTAAGTAACCTTGTATATTCTAACAACGCCGGAAACAAGGGTTAATTTTCCAGGTGTGTGTGGTGTACTTACTCTACCTATTATAACACCTACATCCTTTTTAACGCTTCAAGGACTCGGTGATCTATGAAATCTGAAAGCGATGAATAAGGAAACTATTGTTTTTTTATCAGTTTGGATCCATTTCAGTGAGTAATTACAAGGCGTTTCGTTATTAATTATATACAGGGTTATCAAAGAAAAGTTAAAAGTTTTTATATATTACGGGGGTTCTGTAGTACATTTTTGGAGGATAACAAAAATTGGAATTATCAATTCCTCCGGCACTTCAGGCTTGGTTGGTTATACCGATTATGCGTTTCGTTCCGTCCATTCCGTCCTTCCTAGGAAGGTGGACAGGTCACTAGGAGACATCTCCTTTATATCGGCAGGTGTAGGCCAAGACTCACCGAACACACATTCTCTTTTTGATGATAACTCCGGACACTCGTATAAGAAATGCCTGACAGTTTCATCTTCTTGTTCACACATCCTGCACAGAGGTGTGTCCACTAGCTTCATAGTATGGAGGTGTTTCCTTAGTTGACAGTGACCAGTCAGAAATCCTACTGTTAAACGTAGGTTTTTCCTGGTCATCGCCAAATATTTCCTCGGCGCCGGCTTCCCAAGGTCGCCCAGGGTGATCCTGGCAAGACTGCACCCTTTGATTCCATTCCATCTTTTAAGGGATTGAGCATGGGTGTAACGTTTGGCTAGTTCCGCAATTGTCGAAGTCGTTAGGCCGTAGGTGTCACTGGGTCCTAGAATTTTTAGTCCAGCGACTTCCCTGGCTGAAGAATCGGCAATGCGATTTCCTCTACTCCTGTCGTGCCCTTTAACCCACCTCAGGATAATATTGTAATCTGCCGAAGCTTCAGCTAAATCTTGGTGGCACTCTAGTACTAGCCTCGATATAACACGTTGTCTGTTCAATGATAATAGGGCTTGTCTACTATCAGTGCAGATTGTTTTGTTTTTGCCAGAAATTCCTCTTCTTGTTAGTTCTTTTGTGGCACTTGAGATACCAGCCAGTTCTGTTTGAACAACACTGGTATTGTTTCCAATTCCCCACTTAATCTTTAGGCTTAGTGCTCCACATCCTGAGCATTCTTTCATTTTTGAACCATCAGTATATATGCGTATTGCATTTGCAGCATCTGGCTCTGTGTTCTGTTTTATTTGTATTTTGTAGGGTTTGTTAAACAAAAACCTGGGTTCAATTGCATCATTGGCTGCCTGCAGCAGAGGTAGAGCAGTAAGCGCTTCCTGTCATAGGCTTAACCTCAATTGGCCCACTCCTACTTCGGGGCTTACACCAGCCGTGCGCAATCGTACCATGGCCATTAACGCAAACTCCTTGACGTACAGTTCCAGAGGGGTTAGACCAGTAATTAGTTCCATTGCTGCGGTTGGTGTTGTTCTCATGGCTCCTATGATGTTTAAACAAGCCATTCGCTGTATCTGATATAATTTTTGGATGGCCGTTGCTTGTGTAACCTTCGGTTCCCATGCAATTGCTCCATACGTTGACATGGGTCTTATTATTGCACTGTAGATCCAGGTGACCATCCAGACCCCATGTGCGTCCCACTGTCCTCCGACACTGCTCATAAGCCACATATGCTCTTTTTGCTCTGCTGTGAAGATGAGAGTTCCATGTTAGTTTCCTGTCGAGGGTAATACACCAAAGTATTTCAACTCTTTCGAAGAGTTTAGTTTGCTTTTGAAAATTTCGGGATGTTTTAAAACCGATAAACTTCTTTTCCTGGTGAAAAGGACCATCTCAGTCTTTCTGAGTGAAAACACGAGTGAAAACGGAAGTTTTGAACGTTCGTTGCGTTTGTGGTTTTTTAAACTGCGCCTAGCTATGGAGTGGAGCAGGGAAAAGGTTGAAAGGCAACCTATTTTATGGGATCCTACATATTATAACAAAGTAAAGAAGCATGATGCTTGGGAGGCAATTGCTAGTAATATAGGGTGCACCGCATCGGACGTGAAGAAAAAAATGGAAAATCTGCTGTCGAGTTTTAGAAGAGAGAAAGAGAAAGCGACAAATTCCATAGGAACAGGCAAAGGTAAATATAGAGGTTGAAACTATTTATTTATTTATTGAGTTTTTTATTTCAAAAAGTTTCAATTATTGTTGGGCGGGGATAGTGCTTAATGCTGTTTTTTTAATTGTGTCCATATATTATTGTTTTAACACCATTTAGTTGATTTTAAATGTATGTAGCTATGATAATATGGTAGTTGTGACGCATCTCTTTCCATTATGCGATTCTGTTTATCATGTAAATTGTATTTTTACAAGTTTATAGGAAAAAGATTTTAAATTTTGCGCGGTCGGTGCGTTTGGATCGTCCGAAATTTTTTGTTGCAAGTGAACACGCACCTTAATAGGGATCTATCGTCAACTTTTTGGTAACTATTGAAGAATAACAAAAATTGGAACTATTGATTGATTAATGTTTCAAGTCCTCCACCACTTCAGGTTTTACACTTTTTGTGCATGCTGTTTTTTACACCGTTTATGTGATGATGTTTTGTTGTCAACCTTTTCACAAGATCCTTCTTGGAGAATTCTTTCCTTTGGCGCTATAGTCTATATAATTTCAATGGATGTATCGTAAGTTATTGATTCTATCCAGGAACATTCGAACAAAACATTTTTCCGCCTACCTCTATCCTAAGTATACCTTTCCTGGCCTCATTGTATTCCTGGCCTCATTGTAGGGAGCAAAGTCGTACTTTTCCTCCCTAGGGCGGAAACGTACTTTTTATTAAGACCGACCAGAAAATATACACTTTCTGGACAATTTTTCGTCCAGAAAATAACGTTTTGTCGATCTAGACCGGAAAATAAACGTCCATTTTGTTTTCATTTTTCCAATCGCTCTTTTATAATACAATCTACCTTGATTTCGTTACTATGGTAACAACGTTTCGATATATTGTCAAGTGATTTTTAATTTGTCGTTTATGTCAAACTTATTATGTTATCTGGTTTTAGTTTTGTTAATCACTTTCTTATAAAAAGTAAAATGAAGAATTGAATGTATATCGAAGTGTCCGTCTTAAAAAAAATATTGTACGTCACGCACCTGAAAATAAGTGTTTTTCAGGTCTCACCATCTGCTTATCTCGACCTGAAAAACACTACTTTCCGGTCTTGTAACGTAAATTACTATTACTACTCCCTAGGGAGGAAAATTTAAACGGACGTCATGGTACGTCATCAATGAAATAACTTATAAGGCATTGACGACCTATACTATATAATATTATATAAATATACATTTTACAGATTATTTATAGAGCACCCTGTATTTTGCAAAATGGTAGAAATCAGTAAATTGTTATTTTAATTTTTACGATTTTTACATTAACAATTTGACGTCAATTCATAGATACATCCGGTTTTAAAAATATAAAATGATATTTAAAAAATGAGTGATTCAAGCAAATTTGAGAGAGGCGGAAGAATCATATGTATAACATGGGAGTAAAAAGCCTTTGCCTCCTTTGAATGATTCTTCATCCTCGGGAGGAAAAGTAGCATTTTGCTCCCTTGTTATACAAATATCTATTACCTACTGCAAAACTGTGGCTCGTGCCTCGTGCCAAGCTAAAGTAGTCAAGTTATACCAATAATGAGATAATAGTTATTCTTTCAGAGTAGTAGTGTTTGCTTTCCGTAACAATCTTAATATCTTTCTAAATGATTACGTTTACTAAAATTATTTCTTTTTGAACCGCGCCCAAAAAAATACAATACTCGTGATTTTTAGTTACATTATCAGGTAGTTTATTTAAGTAATTATCGGTATTTAAATTTAAATGTTATCACCGGATAAGTATCCTCAAAAATATTGAAAAACAACTTATTTACAAATACAATCTGTTTTTTTTTCTCAAAACATGTTCATTATCATTTTTAAATATTTCGAGACTTTTTGACGCCAAATCTAATCTGTCTAGCACTAGAAAATTAGCACTAAACCTATTGATACGTATATGACCAAGGTTTATTCATAAATACGACCTTACCCTCTGAATTGTATAATTTGAAAGTAATTGATTGTTTCTCTATTGATCTCTTCCAAGTACGTCATGGTGTCGAATTTTCGAATTTCTGTCACCTCACAACCTACACTCTATAAATTCTAATATACCCTCAAACCGAAAAATTGTATATATATGCACTACAGAATACATAAATTTATAAAATGTATCCCCCGTATTATCGAAATGCGGGGGATTTCCAAGAAACCGCAGTTTCAAAGCACAAACATGCGAAAATTTGCAGTGAAAATTTCTGGTAAAATTTGTGTGTTTATAAAAATCGAGAACAACAAAAATTAGCTATGAAACCCCTTACTTTGTTTGGGTCAACATATATTGGTGAAGCAGCATTTTCTGATGAACATCTCCAGGATTTAATGTCAATAGCTTGCACCACCATAATATATTTAATCACTCAGCTGTAAACAAACAGTTCCGCCTTCCGGTGGCCGTTTGTAAAAAAATTCTAAAAACGGCTCTTGATAAATATATTTTAATTGAATAATTAATATCTTCAGCTAGTATTAACGTCGAAATGGATAAGTCTAGTTATATAGGATACTAATTAGAATTACCCGTTATTAATCGAGGTGGTTAATACTTTCGCAAGCAATTAAGTCCGGGTTAATTAATTACGTAATAACGTAATGGCGGTGTACCGGTTAAAGTTGTGACATCGATACAAGATGTCGAGATAAAACGTGGCTGGCTCTTTTTTCTATTTACCTTTAAATTGTTTTTTTAATCAAGCAACGGACCATTTACGGGACGTTATTAAGATCGAGGGTGGATATTGATTGAAACAGCTCATTTTGTTAGCTAATAGATTGAATCTAAATGCATGAACATATAGGATGTCATCTGTAAAGTGAGTTCGTGGAGAACAAGTACCGTTTCACTACAGAATTAATATTGTGAAGATCGACTTAACTAAGCGACTATTTCTTGGTTTTTTTATCAATATTGAACTTCTACCATATCTTGCAAGAGTCTTCTCCATGTATTTTATTAAAATATGTAAGAAAAGGAAAAGGGCCGACGCAGTGCTACAACTGCCAAGGCTTCCACCACGGACAGACGACGTGTAACGTAAACACGAAATGCGTGAAGTGCGGAGGACCACACCGATCCAACGACTGTCCACGACCGAAGACCAAGCCAGCCACCTGCGCAAACTACCAGGGAGAACACCCGGCAAACTACAAAGGATTTCAAAAAGCCCCAAACAACCAGAAGACAAGGACAACAGCAACAGCAGTAAAGAAGACAGGAGTCAGCTACGCCCAAGCCGCAGCTAACAAGAAAACAACGACGACAACAACGAAATAACAGATCCTCGAACAGGTGACAAAGCTATTAGCTCAGCTAATGGCTTAAAGTCGCTTGTAAGAGATCGGAAGAAAAGAAGACACACTCTATAAGGGTGTTTTCAGCCGAAATTGCCGGCTGAGGACGCACTTTGTAGAGGCAGCGCAAACACACACAACAGAAGACCACCGAAGAAAAAACCACCGAGGTTACACGGCCCCAGCTGCTAGCCCTTTTAGCTAGGGGCGAGCTGTACACCGAAACGCGAACTACGATGATGAGACCCATCGGATAAGATGGGGGGAAGTGGTGGAAGTCCTCCCCGGAGATGTACCTCGCTTAGAGAGGTACATTCTGGGTGGGACGGGCTAATCTAGGTTGTGTGTGTAAGATGTTCCGTTTGAAAAATTAATCAATCTAGTACTATAAGTCCTGTTGAATTGCTAAATGTCTAACTAAGGAGAGCAAATGGAAACAAATGGATAAACAACCAGACGTTGCACTGGTGCGGTGGTACAAAACCCCAGGACAAACAAAGGCACGCTAAATTATTAGAAGCCCTTCGGCTAAACTGCCAAACGACCTACTATGTCAAAGTCGAGAAACGACGAGGATGTTGGTGGAAATGCTGACCGGACATTGTAGGCTGAGGAAACATATGCGCACAATTGGCTTAACAGATGATAGCCTGTGTAGGTTCTGCCAGGAAAAAGACGAAACCGCGGAGCACATACTCTGTGAGTGCGAATGCCTAGAAAGGTTGCGGTTTCACATACTCGGGGAAGAAAGTTACGCAAGAGAGGCGGTGTCCAGGTTAATAGGTCTAATAAAAAGAATAAAGTTAGAAATCGAGCTCTAAATATAGGGAGAGCCACAATAGACCTGCAAAGGTCGCAGTGGGATAGGACAAAGAGCCACTCCAATTCTAATCTAATCTAGTACTATGTCAAGGTTTGGAGGCAATCTGTCTTATTGGGGTTACGAGTTGTCCATTTTTATTTCCTGATTTATATAGTTCTTTGAGATTCTAGTCCAAAAATATTAAAATTCATACTAAACTTGAATAAATTATTCGATCATTCGCCATCGAAATTTTTATTCTTCCAACAAAAGGTTTTATGATAATTACGACAGAAATAGAAGCAAGTAAATCATACATGTAAGTAAGTAGACAGATCAATACCCTCAAGGATATTTCTTTGTAGCTCTCCACAATCAATCCTCGAGAGATTATATAACTATTATTTTGATCCAACAAAATGGTAGAGTCAGTGACAGCTGTCAACTAGCTGTCAAATCAAAAATGGAAAGTTAATATGCTAAAAAAGTGTGTTTAATAATTGTTTATAATATTTACCGTTTATAACTAATAACGGGCTAATTACCAGACAACAACTTTCTCAACAATTTGCAGTCGATCCTCTAGCATTTTCGAATTATCCTTCAATATCATGAAAATTTTTACTTCATTGATAAGACGACTAGTAATTATGTTCATCATATTCGGAGAAAAAAGCTGTATTTACAGAGAATAATAAAACGTATAACTACATTGTTTATTGTACTATTTATAATCTAAATACAATCTGTCATTTGTATAATATTGCGGTTTAGTGTTTTCCGTGTGTATTATTGAATTATGAGATAATTTTTACGTTTAAAGTCCTTGATATTCAGATATTCACGTTCGATTTTATTACCGTTATATTATAATAGAATTAAAAGCTAGACTTTGTACATTAGTTTCCAGTTAACGATATAGGTTTCTCAATAATTTAAAAAGATATTGTTTGTCGTTAAAAATAAATCATCACTAAATTTCTTTGATGATATTATTAAATAATAGGAATTTTTTACAGCTATTTAAAATGCAATAATAAACCTATATAGTGGTAACTGTGAAAATAATAGTGCGTTGCAAAATATAGTAGAAAATATAATAGAAAGTCTCAAAATCAGTTGGAACTAACGAATTTTTGAAATATGGTCAGTTAAGATTGAAATATTTATCCACATGGACATGGTGTGGTTCTTTCCAATAGGTTCGTTCCAACCACCAGTAATTTACAGTAATATTACTAATACACATGCGCATTTGAAAAAAATCGTTCCAACCACCTGAAATTACTGGTTCAGAACTCTCGATTACTATCAGTTCTCTGTTCCATCCCGTTTTTGGACCAGTAAAATTACCGTTCAAACGATTCTTGCTTGATAGCGAGTATCGACAGTTCTGAAATTAAGAGACATGCGCAATGGCAACATTTTTATCTTAAACTGTCAAATTTGTTTTTTATGGAAAGTGTAAAGGATATGAAAGTGAGTTTTTAGTTTTTGAACTGTTTTGAAAATAGTGTGCACCGTTTTTTACTGACTGTATATTTGTGTAGTCGTTGATAAAATGAAAAAGGGAATAATGGAGTCCGAAACCACTTTATATTCTGCTAAATTACTTCTACCTATGAATTGAAAAATGGTCAAAGTAGAACATACATAATTATCAAGGTTACAAAGACTTCTATTATTTTGATATATATGTGATATTAATAATATTAAGTTTCACTAATTTGATATTTTTAGGTCCATTTTGGGTTTTATAAGTTCGTTGTATTTATTTTTATGTATTTTCAAGCCTGAAGGCTTTATAATTACAAATAAAATGTCTTGTTTTTATACCTTTAGTTTCTTATTAATGTTGATACAATAAAATATATTGTCAATGATATTAAAATCAATTATTCATGGCCAAGTATTTAAATCAGCATCCCTAATTATTCTTTGTGCATTTCTGGTCAGAGTTATTTATTTTATTTCCGTGAGGGGTCTAATAGGTAGGTGTGTACGTCAGAATCGGTGCAACTACTAATAATAAAATTGCTGGTTGGAACGAACCTAATATAACAGGAGCGGGTAAACATACAACACGGCTCTTTCAACTGCGCATGATCTTGCCAAATTTAGTAGTAACATAACAATATTGAAATAAATATGTAAATATCAGACATATAAAACTAAAAAAAAAACAAGAAAACCCAGGCCCAAACCCGGTTGATCAAAGTTTAACTATGTATAGAAATATCAGAAAATAAGAAATAAAAAACTTTTAAAAAAACAAGAAAACCCAGACCCAAACCCGGTTGATCAAAGTGTAACTATGTATAGAAATATCAGAAAATAGGAAATAAAAAACTAAAAAAACCCAGCAACTAACCGGGTTTCGAACCTACGACCTCTGAGTTGTAAGCTCAATACCCTACCAACTGCTCTAATCGGCTCACATTCAGTCACATCGAATAGAAGGTTAAAGGCTGCTTGGACGCATGCGCACCTCAACTACTAAATTTGACGTGGTGGGTGGAGCCGTGTTGTATGTTTACCCGCTCCTAATATAACGTAGCATATGGGAAACTAAAATGTTGTAATTAGATGGAATTAGTTTTATCATTAAATTTGTTTGGAAATCATGCACGATAGATTAGTATATTATGCCACGATCATGTATTAATAACCATTACATGAGAGTTGCATACGCTATTTTTTTCTACGAAGAAATTTGATTTAAAAAAAATATAATAAAACTCGAACCCGGCATGTACCTACAGATCGAGAACAACCAAGCATATATAGGTATTTTACTGTTATACAAAATGAGTAATAAATTATTGTAAAAAAAAAAGTTTAAATATGTATTTTTGGTCTGGTGCTCGACATTTCTTTTAAAAACTAACGCAAAATATTCAAACTGTCATAAAACACACGAATCTCTTAGAATTTAGAATATGTCAAACATTCTACAGAAAATATTGGGTCTGCCTACTTGGGTATTTGAAAATCTAGATTTCTATTGGTCAATTTTTCAGTTTTATAATGAAAACTAGTGTTGTAATGAGTATCATTATGAAACTCAAAATTGGCATTTAATTAACAACTAATAGTACAGGAGTAGAAAAAGATATTTCGTAAATATATTTCGTGGATAATTCGTATTGAATATATTTTGTGTGATAATTAAGTTGGCGTATGTAGACAATGAAAATATCTTGAATTATAATATGAGTATGTATGTATATACAAGGTGAGTCATAACTATTGGGGCATAGCAGATTGTTTGGAGCAAAATATGCCTTAATAAAATATTGCTGGGGAAAATATTAAAGTTGAATTTTTTTTTCGTTTTTTGCTAATAATTTCACTGTATATTTATCAATTATCACAGTGGCACAACTTTATACAGGGAATATTATTGTATGTACTACTTTACATTTTGTTACAGAAGGCGCCACGTGAAGGATTTCTGATGATTAAATGGACTGGTAACTTTTTTTGACGAAACTGTGAAAAGGGTCAATTCTATAAGTGGTTAAAAATTAACGGTACGTCGTTATATTTGACAAAGTTTCCGCTATTATAAATGTTTTAATCTATACATAATCAAGATTATGATTCAAATTTCAACATGTATGGTATACAATAAAGAGTTTTCCGTTAATACTTTGAAGCTTAATACGCATACAGTTTAGCAAAAATGGGTTCGAAAATTGTCTTATTTTTAGCTGTGCGTTAAAATTTAACATTTGCTTACAGAATTGCTCCTAAAAAGTGATCAAGTTTCTATTTTAAAATATAAGTATAATTAGTTTCACGCTAAATGGCATGGCTAAACGATTTAAAAAAATCTTTATAGACCCTTTGGTTCTAAAACCCGAGAATGCTCATGATAAAAGGTAAAAGGATTGTAAGTTCTAAGTAAACTACTTGTGTATCTCCTATATTTTGCAAAATATAATTCAAATTTTCAAGTTCGATCCTGTAGCACATGTGCATCTATTACTTGATGATTTTTTACACAATGGGATTAAACCAGGCAGTTGATAAGCCAATAATAGGTTTTTTTCATCTAGTCATACTTTGCCCCCGCTCATAACCCTAGAGGTTGATGTGACAAATAAAAAAAGTAAAGTAAAACCTCACTACGATATACGAATTCACTAATTTCACGTTTCTTTGTGTGTCCGTATCATGTCCATTTGTCTTTTACAAACGTTATAAAAAAAAACTATTAAAACATTGCAAAGCAAGAAAATCAACATTTGAACCATTGGCGCACTCAACGACACATATCATTTTCACTATTTTGACAAAAATGGAAAAAATTCCAATTTTAGAAACTCATTGCTGGTAGTTTTGGTAGGATCCTTGATGTCATTAAGAAATTGAACCTATTTTGATGAAATGACACCTTACTCGACCCCCAATGCCATCCAAATATGTTGAACTGAAGCTTACCCTCGCCGGTGAAAGTAGCGAAGTCAAAAATACCGGAAAAAAAAGTGTCTCTCTTTTATCAAAAATCGACAGGTCTTTGCGTCTTTTTAAAACGCCTTCCTGTATAATGTTTCATTTACAAAATCATAACTCTGATCTGGCACCCAGTTATGGAACACCCTGGAACATTGTAACTAACTTTGAAGTATGAAGGCTGAAGCTGCCTACAATTTTATGCATAGGCATCTCATTTTGGTATCTCCTTTAGATAACGGAAGTACTGAGTTTTATGATACTAATCAATCACCTTGTAGAATAAAATAAATTAATCATTAATTATGATGATCCTTTCCAGGATATAGGGACTACTTAACTTATTATATTACTATATTGTCAACATTTTTGGGATAAAAATACACTTTTTCTGCTTTTAAATCAACTGACAATGGAACGACATCTAATCTAATAATTATATTAATTAGTAATTCAAATATCTCTGAAATCGATAATGCCGTTCAAATTTTAAATTGTAGATAAAAATCTCAAGAACCATAATAATTCTACCTGTACAAGAATACAAGAAAACGGATCTCGAAAAAGTGAGTCTGATTGCCGATATTTCAAGGTCAACGAAACCATTCAGCACATGTTAGTAGATTCGAGTTTAAAAAGTAAATATTACTTCCTTCAATAAAATCCATAAAACGATATTTAATAACAATTTAACCAAGCAAGAACAATAGAAACAGCGAATTAGATATTAAATTACATTGACATAGCATTGCAAATATTCATTACCTTGCTAAAGTTCACATACACAATGACTGGAACTAGAATAATACACTTTTTTTCACGATAACATCAGTCACAATTTCACATTATATTATCCGATTCGAAAAAAATCTGCCGACCGAGACACAATGTTTACAATTTCACAACGTGAATGAACCATCAAGCGAACCTCTCTCAGGTGCACTAAACTGAAATGGTAATGGTACCTATACTGGGAATGCCACTGACACCATCATCGTCTCCGTTACCATTTATTATAAATTAAAAGTTTCGTTCAGGTACTACCTGATATCTCAGACGACTGAAAACTCGGTGGACGCGCCGGACACTGAACGTATTGTTGTAGTACCTCTATAGCTCGTACCATTTTAACAAAGCGACTATGGCAATAATAGACCAGTCAAGAATAGCTATTTATCTTCGATTAACTGATTTTACCAAACTTTAGCAATACCCAAACAGTTTGGTACTTCCAAGTCGGATGTGCTGTTGATTCATTTATTTATTTAAATTGAACAAAAACTGGAAAATACAATATCACCAATATAGAAATATAATATATTTTTATCACATTGATAGCACGATTTCACACCCCAAAACCGCAATAAACCATAGGCGGACCTTGGAATTTAGGCAGGATAAAATAAATCAATTGCATCTCAATTTTCCAAAAGGGAAATTAAAAAAAAAGTCATTGACGAAATGGCGTTAGAACGTAGAATAACTGTAGGTACTACTACCATACCACTGGGAGCTCAATGCTATTCAACTAAATTCAACTTATATGGGCGCAAATAAAGGGTGACGTAGCACGAAGACCTACATCAATTATTGCAAAACTCTTTGTCAAAATTGTCTGCAGAGAACTAGAAAAAAAGCTTCATACGTATAAAGAAGAACGGAAGATGTGGCAACTGGAAAATATCATGGATGAAACCGTTGAATATATAATAATTAATGTTGGAGTTGAAAATTCGTCAGATTCTGATGAAATGGAATTTTGAGTAGGCACATCATCTGCAAGTTTTTAACA
This sequence comes from Galerucella tenella, assembly GCA_910591685.1. Lineage (NCBI taxonomy): Eukaryota > Metazoa > Arthropoda > Insecta > Coleoptera > Chrysomelidae > Galerucella > Galerucella tenella. The sequence goes on from CAJUYH010001781.1 coordinate 72,332, forward strand.
AATCATCACTTTTATAGCTACAAATCATTTTTATATGTAGAACTTAATAATTAATTAATTAAATTGAATAATCTAGGATCTCATTCTCACTCCACTTCACTAAATTGTCACGGCAAATTTATCACTTCTAAATATATTTGAATGGTAATGGTATTAGAGTTCTATTGTCCTCGCTACCTGCGGTTCACTTAACAGAAATAATCTAGCGAAAATTGCTAACTGAACAACTATTTACATGAAGAAGCGCTTACAATTCTGTTCCATTTTTTGAATAACCCTGAAGTGTTTCAGACAAGTTTTTGAATTTATCAATATGATAAAAATACACTATAACTTTCACTTTTCAAATAAAACCTATTCAACTATTTATAACGAAAATTTTTTAAACTTTTTTGCTCGGTCTATAAAGTCAAAGGCCTACGTATATTGTTAGTTCTCCTTTACCTCTTCCTTGGATAACTGCAATTCCGATTCGATGGATGGTGGTCGTCGAGTACGTTGTTCGATCAAAGTCCGTGAAAGAAGATGGTATACTTTATTGGTCTACGTCAAGGACCTTTCTCTGCCAAATTTTCAATACAAGGTACCTTCATAAAGTTTTCTTTCTATTGAAATTTGGAGTATAAAATAATAATAATAAAAAGTACAGGTATAAATTAAATTAGTTTATGGAGAGAAAGTTCAAAAAAATGTAGATTGAGGCACAAAAAAATCCGGAAATAATATTGTATTTGTAAAAGGCAGAGAGCAATAAACAACCCTTGTACAATGACCATTCCAAGAGCGTACCTGCTTGAGATAAAAAAAATCTCAATAATTGTGAATTTTATAATTAAACAATATTCCAAAATCACTGTCGTCATAAATCTCAGCTATTAGGCACACCAGATTTTCACTCATTTCTGTTATACAATATGTCCCCCTAAGTTGGAGTCATATGGAAATAGTATATTACACACATAGGTGGGAAAAGTTTCATTACTGTCGAGAGATTAGTTAGTTAACTGAGACGCCAAGCGTCCAGGTTAGCCCTTATCTCGAGACAGGAATGAAACTTCCTACCGAGGTTTGTATAGGTACTATTTTATTTACAGCCATCATATCCCGATCAAAATTAATAAATCTTTATATCTTCTGTATGTTCCTTGTGGTATATTATTCATTCTTTTTTTAATTTTTTGGGAAATTAAACCACAATAATTTTTGATTGTCTAGTTGTCAAATTTTTTCTGTTGTGTCAGTTAGGGATAAAAAATTACTTAATTTCTACTTATTTTTTCTTGACAACGGTAGCTGGAACGCTACCGAAACGTTGAAGTAAAGAATTTAAAAATATTGTGGTTTAATTTCCCAAAAAATTAAAAAATAATAAATCTTTGTTTCGTTCGGAACATACCTAAAATATCACATTTGAAAACTGTCACCAATATAAATAAATGTCAGATAGAGTCGAATGGATATTAAATTCGCGAATAATACATTAAGAAAAATGTCTTCCGATAAAGAATTGATGGATTGTACCCTCCAGAAATAGGTATTATAATATTTATCTATGTTTTTAAATTTAAAAAATATTCATCTAAAGTAGATAATATTAACTATCACATTGGGTCATATGAATAAAGATGAGCATTTAGTTTATACTTAAAAATTTGGAGTAAATACTCTACGTGGTATGAATAAAAACTAGAAGCAGATACTCCATTTGAGTAGGTACTCTTGTGTACAATTTGTTGTGAGAATATTCTCATTTTTCATGTGAATAAAATTGTGTTTATGCTCTTTAGGATGAGAATCTACTCCATAATTTTGGAGTCTAATAGTAACCAGACTTTAGTTTGATTGCGGCAGAGCTATGGCCGAGTTCATGCTTAATTTGCGTTTTAAAAAATATTATAAACCTAGAAGAAGTACGTGTGATCGTGATTTTAAATCATTATATCGATTCAGTAAAGAAAATGTCGAGTGGCTATCTACCAACTTTTTGGGTGTAGAATCAGAAGAAACAAGAGGTGGTGCTATATGTAACACTGATAAAATGAAAATATTTTTGAGGTATGTGGGTGATCCGGGGTATCAGACAGGAGTAGGAGAAGATATTGGTGTTCACCAAACTTCTGTCTGTAAAGTTGTGACGCAAGTTGCTGACCAGATGCTAGAAAAATGCGAACAGTGGATAAAATTCCCTCGCACTGCGGCGGATGTAATAGAAGCTAAAGAAAGATGGCAAACAAAGTACAATTTTCAGTAGTAATAACCCAAGGGCATTGATAATTGTTCGAAAAA
>CAJUYH010001782.1:0-45513 GCA_910591685.1 Galerucella tenella
AAAAAAAAAAATTTAGTAGAAGAAATTAAGCAATGCAGCAGTTAACGAGAGACTAAATTATATAAATAGTAATAATTAATAATCACTTTAGTGCCTTGATAACGATGTATGTGCTCGTTTTTATCGAATGGATAAGAGAGAAAAGTGAAAAATGAAGAGTTGTAAATAGTATTCTGTTACAATATTACATGCATTATACTTATATATATTTAAATAATAGAATATAAAAAATGTGTGTGCGCATGTGAGAGAAAAAAAAATGTTTGAATGATGTAGTTGTTAACCTGTAAATATATAATATATTTTTTTTTATCATTTTTTTTTTAATTTGAGTGAATGAAACAAACAGCAAACCGTATTAGGGCTTGATGCTTGTGCTATCATTTAATGATTGTGCGTGATAATATTAGAATTACCAGTTATACACTCGTTTATATGCGATTGGGTGAAAAAAAAAATAATAAATACATTTTTTTTTCTACTCATGTGGTGGAGCTCGAGTTTATACACATTTGTAAGAAGCGATTGACAATAAAGATTTACAAATCCAAATTTATGTTTTCACACTGATATATAAATGAACCATTTCTCAATCAATATATACATATAGCGACGCCATTGTTGAATATTTTCTGTCATGATTTTTCCATTATATCCAACCCCTCTCACAACTGCATCAATGCCCCGAAAGTTAAGATTCCTCATATACACCCACAGACACAACGCTACTCTCTCAAAAATATTCCCGCGCAATCTGTTTTACCAATTGTTAATAAATACATAATTGCACGTATAGCAGCGCTACATTGGTGTAATATCAAACCTCATCTCTTCACTGATTGGCCAATTTGATTGTGTTCAAGTTGTCAAACGGTGAAAATAGCCGTTGAGTTTGGCTTTTACATCGCATTAACGTAACGCATAAGTCTTTTCCCCCTATTTTATCATTGAAAAATTACTGTATTGCATTGCTATAAACATTCAAAATACAATTGCAATTATCAACAGTGAGAATTGATATTAAACAGCGTTAAAACTTCACGAGAAAATAAAAATATTCATTGTGTATGTGTGTGTGTGTGTGTTGGAAACCGGCGGACAGTTTGTCCTTTGTGTGTGTTTGGCGTGTGAAAAAAAAAAATACCGATTGAAATAATTATCTGACGTGTGTGTTAATCTCACTCTGTCACAAATACTCACCAATACAATATAAAACAATTAAACAAAAAAAAGAATTTAATAACAAAATAATTTTCGTGCAATTAAATGCGATAAAGAAGATCTAAGTGAATTGATAATCAATGTCAAGCCCAACAAAAATAAGTGCAAGTCCAGTTGGTGTACGGGAAGGACAACGTGTAATATTACGTGAAATTACTGCGTCTCTTCAAAATTCACCACCTTCAATGGCACATAACAATAAAGTAAATTCTATAATTAATATTTATATTTATGTAAATTCAATCCATTTATTATATTTATTATCGATAAATATCTATTCATTATCTACAAATTTTATTTTCAAACAGGTCGAAAGTTTAACCTAGCAATTTGTTATGCTATCAATCACATGTTGGTGTTAAAATTGATAAAAGTCTGTGGTCTCGCACATACTCTTTCATATTCATATACCGATCATCACTGCCATATGCTCGACAAGCTCCTTAATGCTTTTCATCTGTGAAGTCTGACAGTAGAACAGATGAAAGCTTTTATTTTAGCCACGTATATATATATATATATATATTTCTATAAATAAATTTGGGCGTACACTCGTCGTCTCGTCGCTACTTAAATCTCTACAAAAATAATGCACCCATTTTGTGTATATTTCTATCAAGAAATAATTCACGATGAATTATTGGCAACAATTTATATCATCTCCACGCCAATGCTGTGTTAAACATTGTAAATATGCGGCCAGTGTCCCATACTGTCTGCTCATTCAGTCACAAATTATTCTCACGATATAAATATTCGTGTTGGACTACATCATTGAGTTTAATAACCTCATTTACAAGTGTGCGCCGCGGCATTTTTTTCAAATTTCCACACGTATATATATATATATATATAGTGAAAATTGATTGTTGATACAGTTGTTTATTAAAAATATATCGGAATAGCGAAATTTTGATTATAAGTAAAAGAATTTTACTGGAGATAGCGCCACTCTCGCATTTATACACAAATATCCTCTTTCTCCTCCTCTGTTTTTTGTTTTTTTTTTTTTTTCGTTTTATTCTGTTCGTTGACAAACTTGGCAATGAAATGGTAAAAAAAAAATAAAGAAAATTGAAAAATTGAAATATATTCCATTCATCGTCTTTCAATGATGTAAAAGATGTCCTTCAATTATACTAACTGCATTTATAATTAATATGCATTTGATTTTGCATAAACATACATTATATATAAAAATGTGAATAATTTTTTTTTTTTTTTTTGGCGAGTTAGAGAAAGCTAATGAAATATTTATATTCATTATTCAATTGTATTTAGAGCACTATCGATATCTTATCATTAAATTGACGGAGTCATAGGACGTCCTGGAGATAGCGCCACTCAGTAATGAGAATATTTTTCATTTCTCTCGTACACACTGTATATCAACTTCACTTACATTTCTCTTACCCACTACTAGCAACTACCATAGTTGGAGATTGCTGGTATGGTTGGAGTATGATGTCAAGCCATCGGTTGGAGCGTGCGCGATCCGATAGTACAGTTCGCGTTGGTTTCGCGTTGCGACAAGTGATAGATATCGTGAACAATGATTCCATTATTGTGTAGTGGTCCAAGTTGAATTCCATCACAATTCATCATCGACAATCATTCCAATTAATTGTCCATTGATATTTTGTGCGTAATACCATTACGTGAAGCAACTGGTGGAGGAATCATAAAGTGTCTGATAAATTGTTATTAGAAAACCGAAAGAAAAAAAAAGAAAGAAAGAGCCACGAGAGAGGTGAGCAGTATGCGCTGCAGTATCGTCACCACTATATACACTATTGCATATATGTGTGTGTGTGTGTGTGTGTTATACACATGTATAATATACAATCTATGTATAGATACGCGGGTTAAAATGTGTGGGCGAAGACGATCGACTGCGGCACACGCCAGCTAATATTAGAATTCATTTAGTATTTCCTTTTAATTTTCTTTCGTCTTTCTATTTTTTATTTATTTATTTATTTTTTTATTTTTTTTTTGCTGTTAGAAAATATCTGACATCGTCTCGTCAATGAATATGCATATTGTATTTTACGGAAAGTCATAACAAATGTTTGGATGGGTGGGGGTGGGTGTGTGTGTGTGTGTCTGTATGGGTTGCAATGGTGACTTATTAAGCAGATGGAAATGAGTCATGTCGCTTGGTTATCGTTGTCGCTCACGTTATTTCTATATAGCTGTCATGGACTTCACCTTATAAAGATTCTGCTTTTTTCCCCACTACACCTCCCCACACATTACACACAATCACAAAGATTTCTTTGTCCTTGTCAATGTAACATTGCTCCACTTTTAATTCGACCCACATCATTCTCACAAATTGCGTAAAAAAATAATATATAAGTATAAACATTAAAAATGTTTACGCCTCCTCACCACTTCCTCTATTTCAATTTCACTTTATTTTACATCTCCTTTGTTTTCATTATATTCCTAATAACAGATACGACACAATGAAAAATGAAGTTGAATGTACTCAATGAAATGTTATTTCTCTATGCATTCACAGTCTATTAAAAGACAATAACAAGAAGAAAATATAGAAGTTAAAAAAGTTGCGGTGAAAAAAAAAAAAAAATAAATAAATAATAAAAGAAAATGAAAATGAGAAAGAAAGTATTTAAAAGGATTGAAAAAACGCTTTGTGGGGGCCAAAACGGATGTTATAATCCAGGATAAATATGGAACAGTGAGTTCTTGTCTCTTGGAGTTGATCACTGTTGTTGGTTGCCTCAACTCCATTGAGTCAGAAGTAATGGGGAATCTGTTTGGAAAGGTACACAATATCACTCTCTACATCATACCGCAACTCACACCTGAAATCATCCTGCAGTGTCTGTTGTATATTTACACACACACACACACACTTACATTTGTTTATGGGTCGAGTTTGTCCTCCGCGTGTCGTTTATTTGCGCGCCAAACTCAATGTGTCAATGTGATGCGTGTGACACGCAACTTCAATAGCAGATATTTAATACCAATTGAAATAATAATAATAATAAATATTTAATTACTTGTGCTCTATTGAATGTTATCATCATCATACATACATACGCGTATAAATACGTCAATGTGATTTGTAACACGGGCATCAAACGGACCTCAGTCATATTTTATAATTAGAATGTTTTACACGCCGATACTGCAATGTCTTTGTATACTTGTGTTGTGTGTGCTTTTAAAGCTAAGGTGGTTGCGCAATTTTCACGTATTATAATCCACCGATTTTGCTTGCACACGTCAACTGATGATCACTCTTTTTCGCCTTGAGATGAGAAAATAGTACAAAAGTTGCTCAGTGCCCAGAGATACTGTGGCGCGCTAACAAGTGTTATTGTACAGCACGGTGAATTTTATATCACGGCATATCGTATTCTAAATATTCATTGTATTGTTGTTTTATCCACAATCCATCATGGATTATATCAATCGGTTATTGCATCGTAAATCACCCATTACGTCAACTTGTACCTCACACGATTTGGTAGATTTATATAAAAATTCAATGGACAAGTTTCAATCAGTAAAATAAAATATGATTATAAATTTCTATTGTTTAAAACAAATTACCTAATACTATTTCTTTATTATTTATTTATTTATTGTTTCTTTATTCATTTGCAGAACGTCAACGACGCTGCGTTTAAATCACCATCTGAACACGAGGTCAAGGTGAAATTCGCTCGTGAATTTGGCGATGTAGCGAATTATCCGCCACCACCGTCAATAGTTATTGAATCCGACGGCATCTCATCGGCGAGCAGTTTTCAAAGTCTCACATCCACATTGAGCACAAAAAGCACCAGTGGAATATGTGTTGACAGTCCAACCAGATCAAGTGACGCATCCTATGCTGACTTTGATGTGTCAGGTTTGGATGATCTTATATCAGCGTGTGCGGCAATACATTTGGGTGATACAACTGCAGTGACTGGCGAGCAATCATTTGCCGATGCGACATTTGCATCAGCAACTGACGAATTAGATGTAACGAGAGATTTACCAAAATCACGACCTACTTCACCAAACGTTGATTTCAATGGCTCTCACAATATCCATACCAATCTCAATACCACTCAAGTTCTTTGTGCACAAAACAGTCCCAATTTAAATTTAACTCACGAGATAAATCTTGAGAAAAACTATAATAATTGTGAACACGATACCTATGCAAAAGCTTTGACAGAACTACACAATTCACCAAATTATGCAGCGGCAAGTGAAACATTTTCCCAATCAATTTCACAACATGGTGATGTTGAAAGAGACAATCAGGAATTGAATGATATATTTGCTGTGCCTCTGCCACCTGAAAATTTTATTCGTACCATTGAATCACCATCGCCAATAGTAACAGTATCAGCAGATGTTGATAACACACAATTACAACAATTGACAGAAAGTAGTTCGGATATACCTTCATGTTTACAATCTTCAACGTTGCAGACATTATCAAGCATTTTACAACAAGCAGAATCCGCATTGTCATCGCCATCATTGACTGAGGACGAAAATATATATCTTCAATCGTCGCAAAATTATTTGGAAACATTGCAAATAGTTCCTATTCTATCTTCACAATCCGAGAATATTGGTCAATCAATTCCAGATATTTCTACAAATCTTCTTGCTGCAATAAAGGAGCCAACTTTTATTGAAAGTCCAAATCACTTGAACATAACCAAGTCATTGTTGGCTGAGCCAACTGCGCAGTTAGATATTATTGAATCTGATACACGGAAGAAAGATTGCGACATTTCGTTGAGTCAATCTGACCAAGAAAAATGTGAATTGTCCATTGAACTGGCAATAAACGAATCGATATCGGAAGATACTGATAATCAATTAAATCCATCAGTTGCAGCGGTAGAGGAGAATCGAATTGAAACGGAAATTCCATCAATTGCAGTTGTGAATGCAGAAAAAGATGTATTTACTGCAAATCATGAAGACTTAGATGCCACAGTAAATATCCACGACATCACTACCAATCTATTTGACGCTACACAAGCCGATTGTAATGAGGAATCTACAACAGACAATTCGAATATAAATATCGAAACAATTGCGCCACCGCAGGTGGAATATAATCATTTCTTACCGCAACGACAGAGTACAAGTTTGAATGATTTATTACCACCGGCCGATTTCAATGAAGAACAATCGCCTGTAGAAAGTACGGGAATAGCCGAGCCCGAATTTTTCGATGCACAGAACACATCAATATCAGGTCAACAAATTGATTTGAAAAATTTAAAATTGGACGAGGAAAATATTGCCAACGATATTCACAATACATCATTGGAGTTAGTTGATAACACCGATCCTCTCGTGAGTCTATCGAGTGATTTGTGGCGTGATCCCACGAATTTTGATTTTTTACTGTCAAAAAAGGCGAATAGCGAAACAACAAATCGTTTAAGATCCGAATCACTTTACGTTAAATTTGATCCACTAGTCGCGGATACAAATATGTTACCGCAAGGTAATGGCGCGACCGCGCCACCAAATGAAGAGAGAAATGGTGAAAAAGAAGCGTCTGTGCCTAATATTGGAACACCTAAACGCAATCCCGCCATTGCCGCCATTGATAGACTGCTTTTCTATAGTCCGATGTCGCCTGCAAATCAAAAGAGTGAGGAGCCGGAAAAGATTGTAAGTATTTGAAAAATTTATCGCACAATAAACATTTATATAAAGAATATTATTAATTTTTTTTCTCCAATTTTTATTATGTATGGCAAGGCTCAAAAATTAATCAGTGTATGTCAATTGAGTCAGAAAATAAAATGAATTACATTCTTATGAAATCAGTAACCAAAACAAAAAAAAAGTAACTGCTGAAAATATGGTGATTGGATTTATATTGAAAGATAACGTAACTAAACATTTAAATGGATAAAAACCAAAGCAAAAAGAAAGTTTGTACTTTAGAGTATGATTTACAGTGAAGAATACAATTTTAAAAATTATTGAATTGCACTGAATGGCTTCTGAGTCGTCCATATATATCTAGATGTACAGAATAAAATTTTAATTTTTGAAATAGGAACCTACAGAAAAAACTACACCAGAGCCCACACCAGTTGTGGACTTGGCTATGGCTAAAGAATTGGAATTGGTGAGAACTACAGTGTTACAATTGGAGGAGCAATTGGAAAAACAAAAATTGGAACAAGAGCAACAAGAAAAAGAACATAAAGTAGATCGTGAGGCATTTCAAGAGGCAATTACACAATTGCAAAAGCAACTGAACCAAGAAATTAAAAGTAAAAATCAGATAAAGTAAGTTCTATTAATACTACAATGAATTGAGGTTAATCCATTCCAATTTAAATGTATATGATGTGTTTATGATGTTTAAAATATGTTTATCTTGGAATTTCTATAGTGTTGTCGTTGATGAATATGAAAAATCGATAAGTCGATTAGTGGCGGAGAGAGAAAGGGATCGAAAGAATCTTGATGTTGAGAAGGCCAGTTTACTTGAAGAGTTGCAGGAGGTGAAGAATCATTTATCAGCGTCAGAAGCGGCGTTCAATGATGTTCATGCCAAATATGAGAGGTTAAAAGTTGTTGTAACCGCATCTAAAAACAATGAAGCAGTATTGAAAGCCAGTATTGCTGAAAACGTGGAGATTATTAAAACACTGGAAGATAGATATGATCAGATTAAAACACATGCGGCTGTGCGGCTCGAGAAGTAAATTAAACTTTCATTTATTTATTTATGTATATATTATTTGGCGGGGGGGGATGATTCTTTATTTAATTTTTTTATTTGTTATTTTAGGGCGAATCTCGAACTCGAAGGTATTCGCAAGCAACACGAATCAGAAACTCTGAAACTTCGGGCAATGTTGCGAAAAGAAGAATTGAAGAGTAGTTCACTTGCTGAAATGATTGAACAAAAAACAAAAGAAAATAAAGAACTAACGAAGATTTTGGACGAGGTTATCGCAAGGGTTGATTCAGGCGGTGACAAATAAGAAAGCAAAAAAATGAAATAATGTTTGATTTAAAGAGTTATGGAAATGTTTTTTTTTTCCCTAAAAGTTTTAACAGTCTGGTCTTGTACATTGAATACAGTTGTATTTTTTATTCGACTGTATTTGTTACATAACTGAATTTCAAAGGACGAAAGGAAAAAAACAGAAACATAATCCCACGTCCTTGTATAATTAATGTTTTTTTTTGTTGGATCTCTTTTTTTTTCCGTTCCAATTTTGTATTGAACGTTACTTCGTATTAACTTAATTGATAATGCACTAAATACGATAGGCCCATTCCTATAAGTGTAAATTGTGTATTGTTCTACGAGAAAAAGAATGGAAATGATAAAAAAAAAAAAAAAACAAGATAAAAAGCCTTTTAGTCGTAAAAAGTTTTATTGTTTCCGAGGTGACGCCTTTTTTTTTATTGATTATTTATAGTTTGCGAAAAATATACTATTTTATTGCTAATAAAAATAGACTTAACTTAATTATTTTTTGTTATTTTGTTTTGTTTTTAATTCATACTTTCCGCTTGTTTGTTTTTTTTTCCATTTTAAAACGTTACACTGACAATTTATCCCCACGTTCCACAAAAGAGTTACCAGCGACACCCAGAAAAACGTCCCTTTAATAAGTCTTTAATACAGTCAAAATTCATTTGACCAAATTATGTATATGTATACACTTTTATAAGAGAGTTTGAAATAATAAAAATCAAAACTAATAAATTCGCGACAACGTCGACGTTAACGAACAAACGTCGCGTCAAATATATTATTATTATTATCATTGTTATTAGCTAACTAATCGCACTTAGCTTCTACAACAAGAAGAACGTGACTCTTGGCAAGCTTTAACATACGATCACTTGTGCTGCCGGGCTTTCGTGGTACATTTCTATTTTCTAAATCAGGCATATATTTCTTCACAGTTCTTGCAAGCTGTGTGGCATACTGCTTAAATTTCGGATGGGCCATATTTATACCTCTTGAACGTAAAGCTTCCGATACCGCCCACAACAGTTTCTAAATAAACAGAAAAATTACAATAGAATTGTAAATTAATTATTTCACACGTTGGTCATTGAAACAAATTGTGAATATCAAAGAATAAAATGTCAATTCACCTTTCTATTAACTTCACTCAATTCCTTTTTTACAGTTTGTGAAATCGATTCACTTTTTACAATCATACTCCCAGATGAATATCGTTCGCTCCATGAGTCTCGCGAATGATCCAAATTATATGAACAATCAAATGTAAAACTTTTAGCCCATTTTATCCGTGGCTGCTCAAGATCATCATCGCTTTTTCTCTTCTTCGTCGATTCATCTGATGTACTGTCCTCGTTTTTCTGCGGCGTTGGGAACAATGCACGTTTTATCTTTTGTGGATTATTCAACGGCATAATTTGATTTGATTTACTTGGCCCAGCGCGATCAGCTGGTGGACTTTGAAATAGCGCGCGTTTCGATGTATCAATTTTTAATTTTCGCGGGCTCGGACCCTCTATTGATAATCGTCGGGCTAACCGTTTTTTCGCCGATCCTCTTGGACTCTTTCCACGTGGACTTTTACCACGTGGACTCTTTCCCCGTTTTTCCGTAAGCTTCTTAACATTTAACATCAATTGCTTTATTTCAGACATTCCTTGTAAGTTAGCGCTTGAAAATGTTCGTCGACGTCGCGCCAAGTGACTCAATCTCTTTCCTGGACTTTGACCAACCGCACGTTTACCAAGTAATGTACGTTTTTTCGCGCTGCCAGGCGCTTGCTTTGTAAACCAAGACGTACATGTTGACTGGGTTTCATTACCAATATACCTTTGGCACAATCTCATCGATAAATTTTCAAAATCTTCCACATATGTGTTCCTATTATAATGAATTCCATGCGCTTTATGATTATAAATTATGGGCCATGGAAGACTTTTAGCTTGAATTTCATTAATTGTTGAAAATATCGCGAGATGTTCATCTTGAGGTACATCAAATGTTACGTGCTTTACATTGTCTCGAAATAATGATGGTTCGGTACTCGATGTAACACTTGTTGTCGCGCTTGAAACACTTATGTCACTGTCAGTTACACTTGATCGACCATTCGTTGTCTCACCATTTGTATCTGTGCTACTGACATGAATACTACTGCTACCACCACCGCCGCCACCGCAATCACTCATCAATCCATTATCATTTACAAACAATTCCGTTCGCGTTGTCGATGTTGAACTGTTTGATTGATCACAGGCGTCAAAGGCATTAGTTAAATTTCTTAAACTACGTGCACGTGAGAATAAACGTCTACTATCGCTTGTCATTGAATTTGTATTATGTATTATTAATTTATTTGTAGCTGCATCATCACTTGGAGCTTTGTCATCCGATTTCAATGGATCCACCCAAAAATATTCGCGATTTTGCCGTATAAGTTTGAGAAAATCTGTACAATCACTTTGACATATTGTATGTTTTGGCGGTGGTGGAATTCCACGTAGAAATTTATTCATTCTTGTTAATAGATTGCGATCAGATCGCACTATAAGTTCATATTGTGATGGTTTACGTGGACCAAGTGTCACTGGTGGCGGTAAAGACAGTATTCTTTTGAATGTTTTTGTCGATTCGACATGCGCATCATCATCATCACTCTCAAATAATTCGGGACTGGATAGACAGTTGTGATTGGAAGTTTTATTTGTCTTTGGAGTGGCTGTAGTCTCGGCATAACTGCAATCCATCGTGTCTTCATTCAAATAAACCACTTTGTTTATTGGCTTGTAGCGAATGTAATCTGTCTCAGTGTCTTCACTTGTCTTGTCTGCTGTGCCTGAGTATTGAAAAAAAAAAAAAAACACATAAACAAAAGGAGATAAAGAAAATACAACAATCATATATTGACGGGTGAACAGACAAAAATTGCATTCATTGGTATTGGAAACATGAAATTGTCGCTGATACTTGATAGTAATAATAAAGATTTTTATTTATCTGCAAGTGTCAATGAACGCACGCATCCATGTCACGGATGAAGTTTAATTTTTAAAAACAAATTCAAGATGGCGCGTGAAAACACAACATACCATAACCTAAAATACAGGTCATTATTACATAAACAATCACTGAATAATTATATTAATGCATTTGAAATTAATTGAGATGATGCGTGGGATTGATAATATGTAAATGTTTACCTCGGGTCGATGAACTCAAAGCAAGATCCTCCTCCAATATGGAGACATTTATTCTTGATGAATGCATTGATGAGAATTCAGAGCCATCCGTAATGTTTACGGGGGGACAACTTTCAGCGTGCATTGTTGAGACAAAACCAAACTCTTCTTCATGCAGTTCTAGGAAGACAGTATAATTGTCATATTATAATTGATTTCTAATTGCTTACCGCGACATATCGTTTATGGATGAGATGAATAATAATTAGCGAGTCTCATTTTGCATAGCTTGATGATAAAGAAACTTCAGTAAGTGCACATGTAAAATATTTATTTCGTATTACAATTTATAGTTAAACAATTGTCATTAAATCGTACACTGTTGTTTAATAACACACATTTATTTCACGACACGATTAAATTTATTTAATATGTACAGTGTGGAAAACATATTTCATGACACCTATATGAACGTCCCACACAATGTGACCATATTTGTAATGCACTGTACATTTATATATATATATATATATATATATATATATTGTAAATGCGACCTCCCCGACGAGTATACATAGGTTTAACGGACCATAACCTCACTTACATTTCACGTATTTCAGTAATAATCGTTGCATTAAATTATTAAACATCGTAATTATTGCATTGTTATGATTACATCTTAATTACAAATTGCTTTATACTGTGAATTATTTGAGGGACAATTGTTATTGTATTTTTATTCGTCACATATGTTGGCGCAATTTTCAACGATGTTCCCATTGGTTCACACAACAAAAGAAGTTTTAATTGGCTATGACACAGACGCGCGTATATTGTAACGGTACGTGAGAAAGCACAAATATAAAATTAACAACATTTTAAATGCTAGAAATGGTTTATTCACACTATAACAATTATATATATATACAATTTAAATGAAAAAAAAAATGTCCGGAATTTTTTTAAATTAGACTCGAAGTATTTGGGACTGAGTGTGTGTCTCGATTATGATCATTCGCTTTCAAAATAAAGCTCAACATTATATAATTCCTACCACTAATGACATGATTAACTTTCATTAAAAAAAAAAAAAAAAAATTCTATTCACATTATAGGTATATATTCGAAAAATAAAAGATGAAAAAAAATACGCTCTGTAAAAAGTAATTTCAAAAAGAGGACGAAGAAAAAAAAATTTATAAGAATAAAAAAATGATGAAATGTAAAATAATATAACAAACAGAAATCCAGCAGTTTGTTCCCTACTACAAATTTGAATTGGATTACATTCAGCAGAAATACATATCTATTGTCTACATGATGTAAATATTTGATGCAATCAGTAATGACGCCTTGCATAATGAACCAAGTGTTCGAATAATTGCCTTAATCTTGTTGGAAAAAAGAAAAAAAAAAGAAAAAACAATAATAATATAATAAACTTCGATAAAATGTAGTGTAGACAAAGTTAATAATGCCATCATGCAGCAATGTATCAATATATAACATTAAAATTTATCCACATGTTAATTTTCGTATTTAGAGGAAATCCGTCAATGCTCTTTTAAGTTATGTATGTAAAAAATCAGTTTCAGAAAAAAATGTCAAAATGTTCAATTGACAATCACCGCTTCGCGAAACAAATATTACATTAATAATATTATGATGAATTAATCCATTACGTTGTTGTAAATATCTTGGTTCCCTCTGGTAATATCACTTCCTCATCAACATCAGCAAGAGTTACAGCAAGTGGTAAAATAAGTGGCATGAGTATTTCTTGATGTTGCATTACTTGATGTGTACCAACTTGATCTGGATGTCGCGTTATCGTAATTGTTTTAATATTTTTTGACTGTACAACTTGCATCGTGGGTCCAACTGCTTGTGCCAATCTAATTGTCTGTTGTATTGGACTCTGTGGCTGCTGAACAATGGCAGTTTGTGTTGTCGTTTGCGTTTGATTTTGACTCTGTCTCATTTGATTTTGCAGCATATTCTGCTTACAACGCTTGCTGTGCGCATAACGACTGCCATTGTTATTGAAACGTCGATCGCATGTTGGACAGGCATATGGTCTTTGGCCAGTGTGAATAAAGACGTGTTCCTTCAATGATTTGAGTCGTCTAAAATTTTTCGGACAATATTTGCAATGATATTTGGCTTCGCCAGTATGTGAAGTCAAATGATTTGCTAATGTGTCGGCCCGAGCAAATGCACGAGCACAATATTGACAGCTGTAAGGCCTCTCTTGCGTATGTGTTCGCATATGCATCTTCAAATACGCATTCGTTGTAAAAGGTCGTGCACAAACTTCGCATACATACGGTTTAATTCCATTATGCGCACGTAAATGTGCGACCAAGGTAGTGGATTGTGTAAAGCTCTTTGAACATATTTCACAAAGGAATCGCTTTGCACTACTGTCCGTTTCCTTATTTTTTTTGAATGTCCTCTCGTGTTTAGTCAAATGCGCTGCCAATTGCTCCTCCTTGATGAATCGCTTTGAACAACGTGTACATTTATATGGTTTCACCATGTTGTGTTTCGCCACGTGAATTTTCAAATGTTCACGACGATAAAATTTTTTTGGACAAATATCACAGAGATACTTTTTACCCTCGTGCACCTGTATATGTCGCAAAAGGCCCTTTCTCGATGTATATTGTTTATTGCACTCAGTACACTCCAAGCCAACAATGTCAGTGCGTCGTTTTCGCGCTATTTTTTCACCACGTTTTCTCTCCTCAGATCCAGGTTCCAATTCACGTAAATCCTCCTCAGTTAAAATACCCTCGTCCACATGCTTCGATCTGTGTTCACGAAGTATCTCATTGTTCTCAAATGTATCACCGCATATATTACACTTTCGCACTTGATTGGGATTTTTCTCTGAGCATTTGTCATAGTGGGCTTTTAATTTGTCCTTTCGGTAAAATTTAACATTGCAAATGTCACATTCGAAGTTTGGCTCCTCATGCAATAATTGATGTCTCAGTAATGATTTTTTTGTGCTATATCGTTTTTTACACGTTGTACATTCATGATTGTCCATAGGCCAATCCAATCCACCATCGAAATCATCGTCGTCATCATCGTCATCGTCATCTCTATCATCGCCAAAACCGGCAGCGACGCAATTTCGCGTTTTTGTTTTCATTTCAATATTGCTTTTTCCTCTCTCCAAATGCTCAGACTTTTCATTTTTCACATGGTACTCCATGTGTTTGGCTAATGCCTGTTTTGAAATACATCTTTTACCACATGTCGCGCACTCCAGATCCTTTTTATTAGCGGATTTTCGCGAGCTCGATTGCAATCGGTCGCCACTTTTTCCACTTGCCGTCGCATCCATTTTTGAAACAAATTCATCATTGTCGTCATCTCTTTCCGAATCATCCAAACCATCCTCAGTACTAATTTTATCAATGATTCTCTGTGCTGCTTTAGCCGCCACTCGTTTTATCCTCTTATTCGGATCATACTCCTCGCCATGCAGTATTGTCTTGTGATTAGTCGCTATTAAATGATTTCTCAATGTCAATTCATTGCCAAAAGTTTTATTGCATTCAGTGCATTTAAATGTTTTAACTCGTTGATGTTGCTCGGCGTGTTTACGTAAATCATCTTTGCGTGTAAATTCCTCGCTGCATATTTTACAACGATATCGCACATTTTCATGTGTCTCCAAGTGCTTTGTGAGTAATTTTTTCGTATTAAATGTCGAAGGACAATTTGGACACTTGAGTTCATTCAATTCTTTATTTGCATATTCCAAATGATTCATTTCATTCTCATCAATTTGTTCGAGTTGCTCATTATCTTCACTGTATTCTTTATTACATATATTCACAAGTTCATCTTTCAGATCCTGTTCAGTTATAAGACCTTCAATTATATGTGTGGGCCGATGATTATGTAATTTGTCTAACGAATCAAATTCTTCGTCGCATGTATTGCATTTCACCAGAATATGTTGTACTGAATGTTGTTTGAGATCGGATTTCGTAGTAAATTGTTCAGGACATTTGTCACAAGTATGGAGTACCATATTATTCCGTTTCCTCGATGAATTTTCATCTACCGTGTACTCATTGCCATTTTCATTATTATACTCTTCATCATTATCATCAATTTCACTTGTAATAATCTCAAATGTATCATTATTATCAAAATCATCATATTCATTGGACTGATCGTGTTGAATTGAATTATCCGAGATTTCTTTTATTTTATCCTCATTCTTTTGATGTTGCTTCACGTGTTTGTTAAATGAAATTACATAGAGATATTCCTTGCCACAGTATGGACATTTATTTGCTTTTTTCCCCGATGGCGGCTGACCACTCTTTTGCAATGGCAAAATATTTTTCTGTGGTGTTTTTTCTGGTGACTTTTTTTGTTGACACAATGTACGTCGTACCTCCTCATGTGAATGCATATGCTCTTTCAATACATCCTTAGAGACAAATTGTTTGTCACACAAATAGCACATGAAAAAAATTTTATCCGATTTTTCAACTTGATATTGCGACAAGCGACTGCTTAAATTTAAATTTTCAAAGTAATTATCTTCATCGGGCACCTTTGCAACTGCTGTTGCCTTACGACGTGACGATTTACGTCGGCTTTTACGTGTCTGAAGCAACTCCTCATTATCCTCCTCTTGTTCACACACTTCACGTACACATTTATCTGTTTTATCACATTCAAGCGTTGTCATATCATTTTCCGTATCTTTTGCTTCTGTTTCATCCTCGGCAATCATCGACAAATATTCCGCTGTGTCCTGATCATTTACATCGCTCTCCTGATTCATCAATTCCTGCTCTTGTTCACTTGACAATGTATAATCCTGTTGAATTATATAATTGTGTTCCTCAATCATAATACCTTCTTCTGGCTCTTGCATCACTTCGGCTTTCATATTATTTTCACATTGCTCTGAATCAATCTCATCACCTATCAATTGTTCATCACATTGAACATTGTCGTGTACATATTGTTCCTCGGATTGCAATATATGCTCTTTCATAATAACTTCTTGAATATCATCCGTCTCCTGTACAATTGTATTTTGATCCAAAACATGTTGTCGCTCTTGCGCCGCAAGTTTTTCAACTTGCAACAGAGCCAAATGGTCTTTTATCAAAGACGCTGATTTATCTTCATCATCATCATCATCATCATCATCATCATCATTATCATCGTCATCGTCATCATCATCATTATCATCATTATCATCATCATCATTCTCGTTATCCTCATCATCATCAACGACCACATCTCCACGTAGAGTCTCAGCTGCAGCTTCATATTGAGCATCAACATCAATCTCAGAGATATCCTCTGTTCTACCACCGTCTAAATGCACCTCAACCTCATTAAAAAAAAGTTCCTCCTTTATATTCAGACTGACAAAACGCTCTCTCAATACACTGTCAGCCTGTTCGACTTGTAATTTAAATTCATATGCGGATTCCAATTTATCCGCACACTCACAGCACACTTGCGATGGTAAACCATCACCCGGAACAATCTAAACAAATAGATATAAAACGATAATGAATATTATTTTGCTTCTACACTCACGACATTTTATCGTAGTAAATTTTTGACACCGACATGTCAACAACGGGCCGAAATTGAAAAAAAAAAAAAAGTTAAAGTAGAGACATATAGCCATCAAATATACACAATTGCTACTAACCTTCACGCTTGCAAAGCTCATGGCCTTGGTGGAAAGCGATACAACATCGCCATCAACAAAAATGTCTCTCATAATAAGATTGCCAATAAGACATATACGACAAACATTCACGGTTGATTCCACATGATCCTCCTCATTTTGTGGCGATTCAACCGTATCAATATCAACGGCGTCCATGTTTTGTTTGGTGGATACGGGCCTGGTGTGTATTCGGCACCGATCCTCCTCCACCTTTGAGCCACCGCTGCTTTAAACCATTAGAGCTGTATAACTTTTTTATATACCAACAGTGTGTGTATATATGTATGGCGTGTGTACAACACTGTATTGTTGATGAACCACACGTTCAATTTTGGATTGTGGTCCCGGTGGCCACTGAAAAACTGGTTTCGATTCTAACGATGATTATACACTAGTGAACAGGGTTGACAAAAATTTATTTTTTACATATATATATGTATATATCGCCGTTACTGCGTGTACTGAGGCGCCATTATTGTTTGTTTGGCCGCAATATGATCGGTATTGCAGGTGTGTGAGAGTATAGCTTGATGAACCATAGATTGTATATTATGTAAAGATTTCAATTTTCGCGCTCATGTCTCTTCACTCTTTGTTATCCTCTACTAACGTTACATGCCACCAATGAACAGAGAGATTTAAGCCGAGCGACAAGACCTGGATTTCCCGTTTTTTTTTTTTTTTTTTTTCCGAAAATGGAACTCATAGTTATTGCCAACACTGTCTGACACTAGAATTCCGTATATATAACTTGAGTTTCCGGTTCAAACCTTACTCTGTGTCCCTTGTTTGAGGGCGGCTGCCAACAAATTCTTATCATATATAGTTTAAGTCATCTCAATTATTTCATAGAAAGACATTTAATAATGGCAAAATTTGACCTAACGTCCCGCATTGGGCAATATTTGGATCGGCATTTGGTTTTTCCACTTTTAGAATTTTTATCCGCAAAAGAGGTATGTAGTTTATGAGGACACATCAATAAAGTTCCATGTGCTTGTGAGGTTATGTTTAACGGTTTGATATTTTTGTTGTAGATCTATAATGAAAAGGAGTTATTACAAGCTAAACTTCATATTCTCAATAAGACTAATATGATAGATTATGCTATTGATATCCGAGTGCAGTTGTATCCTCATGAAGTAGTGCCAGAGGTATGTATTATTTATTCTTGTCTGTTTACTTGAACAGCATTTGAAAGTGATACAAGTCGGGGAGGAAGACAGCCTCCATTACTGACGCCGATGAATAAAATTGTATTAAACATGAGAATGATTACTGCTATAGGAATTGAAAAATCGTCGCGTTGAAGTCGTGACTGAGCTCGGACTTCTTCAAAATAATGTGTCTGTTGTTGTTGCGCTGATGAATAATGAAAAAGTGATGAAAAAAATGGAGGAAATGCGGGATTCAAAAGCACTCAATAATTATTTGACACAAGAATTGGACGTATGTATATTTAAATTAAATAAAATCATCATTTGCTTGATTCATTTTCCATTTAATTCAATATCACGATTAACTTTACTTTTAGTTCAAAGTGGAAATGATGGATGGACTGGTAAAACTTGCCAAATATAGATATGAATGCGGAAATTATTCCATTCCCACTTCCTATCTGTATTTCTATATGCTTATCATGCCGCCAACAGACAAAAATTATTTGAATGTACTTTGGGGTAAACTGGCGTCTGAGATTCTCGCCCAAAACTGGGAAACAGCACTCGAGGATGTGAATAAATTGAGAGAATATATTGACAGCAATGCTATTGGCAATTCTCTCCAAGTCCTTCAACAAAGGACATGGCTGATTCATTGGAGTTTGTTTGTCTTCTTCAATCATGTTAAAGGACGTGATTTAATTATTGAGATGTTTCTGTACCGGCCGCAGTGAGTTCTTATTGATTATCCTTTATCATAAATATAATTAAATGGGAAATTTTTTATTATTCATAATTACTTTCAGCTATTTAAATGCTATTCAAACAATGTGTCCACACATTCTTCGTTATTTGGCAGCAGCAGTTATAGTAAATCGCTCAAGACGTTCAACATTGAAAGATCTCGTTAAAGTTATACAACAAGTAAGTTTATACACTTTATATTTCGTTTTATCATAACATTTGAATTGTATAGTCAATAAAAATTGTATTTTTAGGAATCGTATACGTACCGCGATCCAATTACAGAATTCCTTGAACATTTATATGTGAACTTTGACTTTGATGGAGCGCGGCAAAAACTTCAAGAATGTCAAACTGTTGTTTTTAATGATTTTTTCCTCATCGCTCTATTGAATGAGTTTGTAGAAAATGCACGATTGATGATCTTTGAAACTTTTTGCCGCATTCACCAGTGTATCAGTATTGGGTATGTATTCTAAACGCATTATACTCATTATAGAAATAACTTTCAGAATGTTGTATTAATTTTTCCTTTATTATTAATTGATCCTAGAATGCTCGCAGAGAAATTAAATATGAAAGCGGATGTCGCAGAATGCTGGATTGTCAATCTAATCCGTAATGCACGATTAGATGCAAAAATCGACAGCAAACTGGGCCATGTTGTGATGGGTGGACACCCAGCATCGCCCTATCAACAATTAGTTGAAAAAATTGAGACATTGAGTGTGAGAAGTGAGGCATTGGAGAATTTAATTGAAAGAAAATTGAAAGCCAAGAATCAAGACACTGTCAGCATTGTTTGGCATTAACAACAGCAACGGCATTGACAACACCGGATGATTTTGTATATTTTCATTTTGAATAATTGTGAGATTCGGAAAGAAAAAAAAACATTAAATGAATAAAAATCGACAAATAAAAACAATATCTATTGTTTTCAATATAATATTTATTCGCTCAACAGCAGGATGAAAGAAAAAAATTTATTACTAATTGAATTAACTTGACTGTATTGAAAATGAATTTCGCCTCATCATCGTTAAATCACAAATTGCACATAATCTCATTAAATTTATCGCAATCATTCATGTTTGATGACGCATGAAAATTCGATCCGGTATATGATCCATTTTTAATACAATAATTCAATAGAGTGCGCCAATAAGGATCTTGTGACAATAAATTTGGATTACCAAGGATAATAAGAAGTGCACGTGCACGCGTTATTGCAACATTTAAACGTCTTGGTGATGCGACAAAGCCCAATGCATGTTTCACATCATCACCAATATAATCATTTATTGATCGTACAGTTGAAAGAATTATAACTTTACGCTCTTGACCTTGAAACTCTTCAACACTTCCAACTTTTGGCAATTGCATATCCAATTCCGTTAATA
Organism: Galerucella tenella; assembly: GCA_910591685.1. Lineage (NCBI taxonomy): Eukaryota > Metazoa > Arthropoda > Insecta > Coleoptera > Chrysomelidae > Galerucella > Galerucella tenella. Next base: position 20,448 of record CAJUYH010001782.1, read on the forward strand.
AAGCACGTATTTGCATTACTTGTTTCTTATATGGCGTGATGATTCCAATATCATTTTCGCTAACTCCACAATCATAAAGTTTTAATAAATACAGATAGATTTGTGTAGCCTCTGCCGGATTGTACCAACTGGGGCTGTCGGCATCTTGGCGATTTTCTCCATCAACACCATGAAACACCATTGCACATGGCTCACCATCTCTGCTCGGTAAATCCAACGCGAGTGACCGTAAAAATTCCGCCTCTGGACTTGTAATTGCTGAAATATTTGCTTGCAATTCCGAATCATAGAACAGTGAATTGGGTAAATGCAAAATTTCTGGTAAACTTCGATAATTAATAACAAGTTTAGTTACTAATTTTGGATCATAGCCCATTTTGAAACTCTCATTGTCCCGTTGATAGGGAAATTGTTGGAGCAAACGTACGAGAAATGATTCGCCAAGTCCAAAATAATTTGCCAATCGACTATTAACAACAGGCCCAAGTTGCATTGGATCACCAGCAAGAATAATTTGGCCACAACTTGAATGTGTAAACGTGAGTGGCACCATTATTTCGGGTTCTGTCGCTTGTCCTGCTTCATCAACAAGAATATGCGAAAAATGTCCACGGGGAAAACCCATATTGTAAAGAATTCCCAGGGCCATGCAGGTGCCAATAGTAATACGATGTCGTCCCAACACACTCATTGTGCAATTAATTCTTGTACCTTCAGTAGAACGATAATAATTCTTGGCGCTGTTTTCAGCAGCCAAACTGCCAGTTGCACAGTAAGGCAACAACTTTTCCGGTATTGAATCGTCATTGAGACAATGATGAGCTACCAAACGTACCAAATCACCAGGCTTCAATGCGCCACTGTCGAGCAATCGTTCAGCAATGAGATTGGCCGAGCTGTTTGACGGTGTTGCAATTAGCAATCGACTTTCAGGAATTGTCATGTATATTTGTAATACAGCTTCGCAAAGTGTATTTGTTTTTCCAGTACCGGGTGGTCCAAAAATAACATAGGGAAGTGGTCGCGCTACACCACTAAGGATATTACGCACCGCTTCTTTTTGATAATAATTCAATCTTTTATTAAACCATACTAATTTTCGTTTTTTTATTTGCAAAGTATGAGGGTCAGTGGGATAATTGATGATACTATTATTACGTTTTTTCGCTTCAATTGTCGATAATATAGATGCCAATTTTGTATAATTATTTCCTGGACTTTTCGATGAAGATATATTGCTCAAATTTAACCTTTCATTTGACGACGATGAAGATATTGTTTCGCCATCACCACTTATATGTTTATAAATGGATTTCTCATCCAGATTATTCTCCTCAAAATATATTTGTGGCTGTTTTTCAATAATTGTCGCTGGAAATAATATTTTTGGACCGAGATGCGATATCGCAAGGTTTACTGCATTATGACAACGTCCAATGGTCGAATATGAACTTTTAAATGTCACGTGGCAATCTTCGCCACCGTAAGAGCAATGAAAGCTTGGATTGAATTTTAAATGTACCTCTGAACTCTTCACGTTGTGTATAAAACCTTCGTGTTTGATATTACCACCAGATGAATCCCATTTAAACGTGACAATTGCACGATCACCAACAATTAATGACGGACGTTTTTCAACAAGTCCAGGCACATTTAAAACTAAAAATTCACCAATAGGTTTCATTGTTGCATTGTTAATGTCGTATCGCTGTAGATCAATAGTCAAACTTATTTCCTCGAGGTACAATAATGCATGAAAACGATCTCGATAATTGTACGAAGTCAATGTGTCATTTAATATTGGCAATGCTTCGGCAACAATGCCTTCAGTTTCCACATGTGACATCCTCTTGTTGATACATGGCAACAATATGTTCCAATAACGTTGTGGAATTTTAAACACACCACTCCGAACAGCTATAAATGATGGTGGCTTACACGGCCGAATACCTGGAATATATGAATCTTGATCATATTCATCATGTCTCGCTAATTGATTATTATTGTATGCTGTAATTGTGTCCACTGAGTCCATGGTAGTTGATATTTTTTGCACATTGACGATAATTTTAAAAGTACGTCCAATTGTAAAATTTTCAAAGCAAAAGATTACGAGTTCGTCTGTTGATCCGACGAATTTGGCAGTGCATTTAAATGTGTACGCAATTATTTCTGCAGGTTTGAGGGAAGTGACAGTGAAGCTATTGGGAGTAATTAATGTCAATTGCGATGAGGCTTTTTTCGACATGAAAACACATTTGTTAACAGTATGCGCAATATTATCACTATTTTCAATGATAACTTGCAGCTCTTTCATTTCATTGACATTCATATCGAAAATTAAATTGTCAGTGATATTTATTCCGTGTTTGTCTTGCAATAAAATTTTCATATTCTCTTCAGTGATTTTATTCGTTGTATTTGGAGATACCAACGGTGTTGATGTGTCATTATTTACTACTTGATTAAGTGGCACCACTGTTAAGCAACGCCATACATAAATACCCTGTTCGCTCTCAATGCTGTCGCAAACAACTTTGTCACCGACACATGGAATATATCCAGGTTGACATGATGCTTTATTAAATACTGTGTCATTCTCAACAGAACCAACACCAGTTTGTAAATCATACTTTGTTATTATTCCTATTTTTAATTTTGATCTCAATGGATGTATCTTGTCGACTTCTAAAATTTCACCACTTAAGTCCCCAGATTTTTCATCGAATTCCACTAAAGATTCAAGCTTCAACCAATCACCAACATAAGGTACAAATGTCGAATGAATTTTATCTAAATTAAATGTAATACTTGAGGGTTGACAATGAACAATTCTACCCTCACGTTTCATCACTTTCACTACAATACATTTTTCCAGTACTTGATTATTTTTTATCACCCGATTTTCTCTGCTTTGATCATCATTATTATTAATATTATTATTCCAATTATCAACTATAGAAATTATTTTACGTACTTTTGGATCTGTATTTTCATCTCTTTGGTATGCCATATAATGAACTGTGGACCCTACAATTAAATTGGAACATGAGATATTTTCTGAATTGCAAATATAACGATCGTCAATGAGAACTGAATTTGCATTTATAGACGTGACCATTCCATTTTTATAGAAACATCCTGCCGTTTCTTGGCTGTCACAATCTTTCTCTTCACATTCAGAATCGTGTTCCTCCTTGGTAACTTTGAGCATATGAAAAAGATCATCTATATCCTCGTCATTGTCATTGGAATTGCTCAAAATATATTTGGCAGCGTTAAGTATTAAAGAAAACATTGTGGAATTAATTTCAATGAATTAATTACTTTATCTCATTAAATTTATTTGTAAAATATTGATAATATCATTAATAATACTATTTGTATCCATCAATGGGTTGATATCTCCATTCTGTGGCTTTTAAATATTCCAATTCTTTTCTCAGTGATTGAACACGTTTAGTGTGCAATTCTTTCTCCAATTTTTTTTGCTGTTTCTGAACTTGAAGCTCACACTTCATGTGATTCAAAATTTTTGAGGTTTGTGTAGCACCTGAGCTCAATCCAGAGTCTTGTGAATCACTGCGTCCAGATGAATTTCCTAATGCAGTTGGTGAAGGTGTAGCTGAATTCATGTCCGTAAAACTAAAAACACAATACATATTTGTTTTTATTATTAATTGAAATTGTTTACTGATTGATGATTATATTTTCAAAAACAAGTAATCATAAGAATTAATCGTTTTTTTTTATACACACCCACAAAATAATAAATTGTTGGATATTTATCAGTTGTTATTCTGTGACTATGTCTAACCTAAATATTAACCTCACAAAACTCCAGTTACTTTCAGCTGATGATATGGATTGAGAATTTGCAAAAAAAATCGCTCAAAGTATCTGGTATTTAGCGGTAATGCTAATGCAACGAATGCAAATAGCGAACATTGGTTAAATGCACTTATATGTGCCCTTGTTTATTGTTTACAAATCGTATTTAAAGAAACATATATAATTAATCGTTCAAAAAGTGGACTTCGGGTATATTCGGTTTTGTTCTCCCTCCCAAAGTACCACCTTTCACGTAGTTGTCCGTAAGAAAAAATTTGAACAATCATGGCAGATTGAAAAGATAAATTCAAAATTTAAAAATGTGCCTCATAATATTTATACTATACAATGCATTGAATTGCCCGATATTTTACATATCAGCAATATACCGAATGAAATTGAGATACTGAAATCTAGAAATTAAAATTCTCAAAAAAATACAATACAATAAAATTGTAAATTTGGCTATTTCATGCTGAATGGTTACATATCACAGATGAATCGTGCACAAGCAAATTCATCAAGAATGAAAAATTTAAAAAAGCCTTTTGGATTCTGTTGCGATATATGTCATCAAGATCCTGAAACACAGTATGATATGCGCAATCCACCATTTAAATCCTCTTTTGCACACACTCCATTGGTAACAAATCGTCCTGATATTCAATTTCGTGTTGAGGATTATGTCAAGACTCCACCAGCTCTTGATGTACAAAGAGAAGATGTAGAAATAAAAAAAGCCACTGTTTATCACAGATCGAAAAGAGGTCGTGGACCTTTGCCGTGGTTTCTCGAAGACGAAATTGAAGCAGCTCGTGACATTTTGGCTGAAGAAAAAAAGGCCAAGTGGGAAGCGATGCACGAGATAAAGATAAATAAACGTAAGTTATTCAAATATTCACTTACATATATATATACGATGGCGGTCTGATAAGTACTTAGGCTAAGTACTTATCGGACCGCCCACGTATATTCGATTAATGAATGTCACAATAATATTGCAATATTAATTGTAACAGCAAAAATGCATTGAAGTTTCGAGAAAATCAACAGCGTGAACAGCAACGAAAGCCTCACAATATCCGGAATTAAAACTGGTAACAATGAAATAAAATGGTCAGATTGTTTTTAATACAAAAATTATATTTGCATAGTATACAATGGAACTTTGGAAGTTAATAAAAGACATTTTTATACGTAAAAGCGTTGAGTAACGAACGACTTTCTCATTAGAAATTTATAAATTTTCAGCCACAATATAAATTTGATAATGAATTTGAATATGTTGCATTCTGCTTGTGACAAGATACATCACACCATTAATTGTCCAAATGTTATCAATGTTAAACTTACAATTTATATATACGATGAATTTATGAATGGAGCAAGAGTTATATGTACGTTTTCACTTCAAAAACTACTTCTTTATCTAATGTCATTGAATAATGTCTTCATAGAACCGTGAAATATGAAATTCTAATAAAAATTAATAGCAACCGCTGACTAAATACAGGTAATTGATATTAATTTCTAAAGATAATTTCAACTAAAAAATATATGGATGAACTGAATTAAATTCTTAATACTAATTATATTTTAAATAGCGAGTGTATTCTCGAATTGATTTAGAGTTCGTAAAAATCTGCTCGTCATACTATTATCATTCTTATGCATAAATGTGTATAAACGAATAGAATTGTGATACAGTTTCAATTTACTTTTTTTTTCTCTTTTTTATGTGTCAACCAGAGAATAAAGTGAATTGCTCCGGGCAATTCTATACACCCAATCAATGTTTCATCATAGCATTCTCACAAATTTTATCAAATAATTACAAGAAAAAAAAAAATACACAACTCATTTGCTTATATTAATATAGGAAAAGTAACACGAAATATAGAATGTGTATATAGTTGATGAATAAATGATAAATAATTGTAGGATATTGAAGGAAGCACCCTGTACCAAATATAATGTGAATTTATATATCAATATATTTATTTATTCATTTATTCTCTGTCTGTACTATGACACTATTATAATGGCTAGATTGAGGTTCGTTATTAAAATTCCACAATTGCCTCACGCTATAATCATTTCTCATACGTTTTTGAAGGGGGAAAAGAAAACAAAGATAATATAAATAAAAATATTTCGATTTGTCCTAAAGAAACTTCAGTCTTCGATTCTATTTCATGAGTGACCAGTTTCAAACATATATATATTTTTCTTTTTTCTCATATTTCTCCCTCTTTGGTTAATATTTAATAATGTGGCACAGAAAAGAAAATTAATTGTCATTATCACTCGAACATTATTAATCTACAATGAAAGCTGACGAATACTTCTCAAGTACTGTTATAATTCTTATAAAAAAATTAAATTCTATTCAATGAAAAAAAATAATAATATTAATGATAAAAAATGAAGAAGTAACATTTTGTAGTTTCACATACCCCTACATTCATATGAGCTTTTTTAACAATAATAATCATCGAACAATTTATGACGCCGAAGTTTTCACAGATTCTATTACGATTACCTCATCTCCTTGGTTATCCGTAAATGAGTTATCGTCTGTCACAACAATAACGCTGCTCTGTTCCAAGAGTGGTGTTTTCGTTTCTATCGACGTTTTTGGGATATCTGCAGTATGTTCAATTTTTCCAATACTTTCCTTCGCCTCCATCAGCTGTGTGCCATTGACAGTGAGATTTCCAGGTTTTGTTACAGTGTCTTGTACAATTATTGCGCCATTTGTGATTGAATCATGTTCAGTCGTTTTGATAATTGGACTTTCAACAATTACATTCACTGGCGGATTTTGTGGTTCGTTAATGACATCTTGTACAACATTTTCATTACAAACACTTGAATTGCATTCTGTCGATTCAGAAATTGTGTCTGCTGGCAAAGATACCGTGTCATGTAAATCATTTTCAGAAATGATTTTTTCATCGTTAACTTTTGCTTTTTCAACAATATCATTTGCACTAGCTACTTGCACTTTTTTGATATTTTCATCCGCTCTCGGCTCATCAGTCGATATCTTGTATGAAATGGCGACATTATGATCAACCGCTTCCTCCACAATAGTATCAACTTTGATAGTATAAGGTATTGTCTCGTCAATTGTATTAACCGAATTCACACAAGTATCTTCATATTCTACAGTTACTTTTTCAAATGTACTATTTGTAGATTCTGTAAATGTTTCGAATTTAGCAGATACATTATTGTCCACGGCTGATTCGTCTGAAGACATAGTTTGTATATCCACATCAGATGTAATGCTTGAATGTACATCAAGGCTCTTATCGTGAGTTTGAGGTGAACAAACATCGGAAACAATGGTCAATTGTTCTTTATCCCCATGGCCTTCATCAATTTCGGTTGTTACACACTTTTCAACAATTGTACACTTCTCGATAATCTGTTGAATCTCCGCTGGCGCCACAGGAATAATTGATGCCGATTTGGCTTTAGTTTGCTCCGCGATCTTGCATAAGGGCAACAAAATCTCTACAACATCTTGACCCTTTAATTGTAAACTAACGTGTGTCCTCTCTTCATCATTGTATTCTTTGTACTCAAACATTGTCTCACCATCAGCCACAAGATCAATAAATTTTTCACACGCTTCCTTCGACCACGATACAATTTCATCAGGCATTTGTAATGCACAGGGCTTTGACAATGGTGGAATCTTCACAATATCTTCAGGCAGTGCTCGGATTTGACGTGTAATCGCTGAGTTTCCATAATCAATATACAAAACTTCTGTTTCAGATTCATTGTGACACAGAATTTTTGCACGATACCAATTTCCATCTTCGGGAAATTCAGCAGCACAAATTGTTCCCTCTTCCACTGTATTTAATGGTAGGAAATTTGCAGCATTGGCAATATGATCAGCCATAACTTCAAGCTCGGGTATTTGATTTTCAGCTTGAATCCAAAAATCCGCAGGTGATATAACATGACTTACGACAACGGTCGGTGAATTTTCCTCACCAAGTGGTGGCAATCTTTCTTCAATAATTGGCACATATTTTTCACAAAGTTCAGATAAATGATGGGCAACGTCCAAGCTATTGAGCGTGAGTTTTACTGTTGATGTTTCGGATTCGGCAATAATATTCATTCCGAATTTTGCAGCGCCGTTATCAACCAATTTGAAAAATTCTTGACAGCATTCATTGGACCACTGTGATATACCAGGAGGTAAAGCAAGGCTGCATTTTGTTGACAGTGGCGGGATTGATGTTAATTTTTCGGGAATTTTACGTACTTCAGTAGCAATTGCCGAATTACCATAATCGATAAATAAAACGTTGGTTCCCGTGTCACCATGTGATATTACACGAGCTCGATACCAATACGAATCTTCGGGAAATTGTGCGATACACAGTTCGCCCTCTTTCATTTCTGTTTCATCCATTTTTTCATACGACGAAATATCCACCAATTGCTCTGCGACAATGTCCAAATTCGTCACGGAATTCTCCTCTTGAATCCAAAATTCCGACGGCGACGTAACCTGACTAACAAACACCATTGTTTCATTTTTCACTTCTTCATTCACTATTTCATCATTGTCCTTCATATCATCAGCAACAATATCGCCGACAGGAATTGTATCACGCGATTCTTCAACACATGATAATGATGATTCAGACGTTTCTATTGCTATCAATTCATCCACAATGTCTTTACCCTCTAACGTGAGCTTTACTTTTGAAGTTTCACCATCCTCAATAACATCCATCAAGAAAATTGTTGCGCCTTCGTCAGACATGACGCAAAACTTTTGACAGGCATCATCGGACCATTTTTCAATACCTGGTGGCAATAGCAAACAACATTTACGTGACAATGGAGATATGGCTGCCACATCTTCAGGGATCGCACGTATTTCGGTAGACACCGCCGAGTTTCCATAGTCAATATAAATAACATTTGTTCCATTATCGTCGTATGAAATAACACGTGCACGATACCAAGACATATCCTCGGGGTATTTTGCAACGCACAATAGTCCTTCTTTGATTTCGTCGACTTTGGGAAACATGTCAGCAACAAGAAAACGATCGGCTATTAATTCTAAATTAGCCACACATCTCTCTTCCTGTACCCAAAACTCATTTGGTGAATTTATATGACTGACAAACGCCGATCTTGGATCTAATTCGATTTCTACAACTTCATCAATCATTTCCTCATTGGCTTGTAATTTTAATGCGTGGTTTTCTTTCACTAAAATATCGTTCACTGAATTTTCATCGAAGAACAGCTCAACGCGTTTGATATTTCCATCGGCAATTACAATTGCATTCATGTTAACGTGAGTGGTCAGCGTTGCAAAACGTGAACAGGCCTCTTCGGTCCAATCGTCACCGGACGGAATGAGATCCAGTCGACATTTCGTGGCATACGGCGCGATCGATTTCATTTCATCTGGTAAATGCTTCATACTGCCGGCAAGATCAAGTATCGTGTCTGTATTCCCGTAATCAATAAATCGCAATGTCACCATCTCCTCGTCGGCATCAATAACCTCTGCTCTGTACCACATTTTATCTACTGAATACAGTGCAGCACATAGTGATTTTTCTTCAGGAATCCCATCGACAGTCGGGTAATTCAAAGCTTCAGCCTGCAATTTTTCTTGGAGTAATCCAAGAGTCACTGAATGATTTTTCCTTTGTATCCAAAATTGTGTGGGATTCTCTGTATGGCATACCGAAATTTTGTATCGCTGGCCTACAATTAGATCATCAAATTCAATCTCTTCGGATGTCGTTTCACTCTTGAGAACACCAAGTGGCGACAACACATCACCAATCTTAACTCCGGGTTTTATCATTATTTCTGCATTCCATTTGTTGTCAATTTTAAATATTGACGCGATAAATTCCTTATCAAGTAAATGAGTATTGAGAATTTGTTGCTGTTCTTTTTCTGTACCTTTAACGGTAATTGTGAGCGCTACTTCAATTGCCAACTGTGATTGCTTGAAGAATTGTGGCTCCAATTCTTTCAGAAGATCTAACGCGATTTCCTCGGTGTTTCCATAATCGATATAATGAACTAATGCGCCTTTCTCCGTTTTTTCAATTATTCTAGCACGGTACCAATTGCCATCGGCGCTTTGAGCCGCACACAATTTACCTGCACTCACATTCAGAGGTCTTCCAGCTGTTGTATAATAACTATACAGTTCTTCAATTAGCGCCTCATCTGTCTCAGTGTCCATCAAACATTTCAACCAAACACTGCCGGAATGATTTACATGCGGTACCGTTACACGATGAACACAGAATAGAATTGGCATTGGAAGCAATGGACAAATACTTTCGTACGATTCTTTTGCAGTTATTCGGATTTTCTTGCCGGTATCATCGAACAAATGAATAATGAGTCTGTAATGAAGAGTAAATAAATCAAAATTAATTTTTTTTATAGGTGTTCATCAGGTAATTGAATTAAATAGAGTTCATTTATTTTATCTTATTTACGAACCTATCATTCTTCACTTCCACAACTTGCATAATTACTTCCTTATTTTCAACTAGAGATTTCAACTTTTCATTGTTGTCAGGGGAAGACGATACATCTTTCATGCAACATTCAATCGCTTGTTTTTGCATTAATGACAGCTTTCCAGGTAACGCCACCATCTGTTTAAATCAATGACGAAGTAAATAATATTGTTTCGAATACACAATAGATCCTGAGTTGTTGATAAAAAAAAAATATTAATGGCTTATGAGATAGGAAATAAATAAAATGTAATAATTAATCCTAAACATCATAATGATACAGTGAAATATCCTGAATGCTATTATTGTTTTTAAATCTCATGTATTAAACGAGTCACATTATGTATGGCAGTGATAGTTTACTGATATTTCCGGTTATAGATTCAATAAGGTGTTAATGAATATAAATGATGTAGGAGGTATTTTGATATCTTTCTTTAGTTTTTGATACGCAACCGAGAAGTGCCATAAACTCACGCGATCCAATGGTATCACATCGATTGCTCCAGTATCAATGAATCTCACGTCAATGTCCGTTGTTCGTGAACAGTTAATCACAACGGCTCGTCTCCATCCATCATAAGTTTCAACGAGACAACCTGCGCCGAGGCATACCTCGCGTTGTGACAGTTTTGGCATCACCTAACCAATTGGCACACTAGTCGTTAAATCACTTTTTTTTTCCCCCTTTCGTTTTATTGTCATTTTCATTCTTTGTTAGACAATAAACCAACATTTCGAATCAACGACAAATATATACCAAATTATTCTCTGTGATTCTGCCACCACCTCCAATAAAACTTTCACGTAAGTAATGAAACGTTCAATATTATCATTCACTTAAAATTTAACATCTATATTCATATATATATATATATATATATAATTAATTACAGAATCGCAGAAAATTATCAATTATTTGGATACAATTATTAACTGATTAGTTTGCCAATGTGTTATATAATTAAGTCAAGGGCATACTTGAATGTCTATTTGATAACTATTATTATGAATGAACATAGTGCCGCAGGCAAAAAAAAAAAGAAACAAAGAAAACGAAATGAATTAATAACAGTACGTTAATTATAAACTAGCAATACCATACATCGTGCGATGTGACATGAGAGAGTAATGAATTTAATTATTATACTGAAAATGTTGATCACTATAGTTAGGACGGGTTGAGTGAAACGAGCATGTTATTACTAATTAATTACGGGTACTCGGTCATGATGTATCACAGGATCTAGCGAGAAATTCATTGCATAATTATTTTAACGTTACAGACAAATGCCATGAGTATATATATATATATATATATACATATATAATGCATGCAGATCAAATGCAGCGAGGGCATTAATCCGTAGATATTACTGAGAAAAAATATATATCGTTGATTATATAAATTAGACAATTGGAAATGATGATATATATGAAATAAATAACATTCTGTATGAGGATGAATGTTAAATTGTTGCTATTACTCACCTTTGTATCATTATTCTCCATGAAATCTGTGACAATTTTTTCGTTTGCTGCTGCCGATGGTAATTGAATGTGAAATTTATTCACATTCTCAACGTTCGATACCATTACCCGAAGCGCTTGGCCAGTTAATCTGCTGATATCCACGCCTGTCAAGTGCTCTTCCATATTTCCATAATCACCGCTCACATCTATTTACGAAAAAAAATATATATATTATTATATTTGTAAAATAATCATTTTATTCACGTAACAAAAATATGAATTTCTATCAAACAATGTATTAATAAGTAAATAAACGAAAAATATAGAAAGCTCTTTCCCTAAAAAACATACCTACTTCTTTAATAGCGCCCAGTTTGATTAAATCCGCGCCGGCTGATTAAAATATATATTTATAAAATTGCATAATTTCATTATCATTATCGATAATCAAATATAATACAAATATACATATATATTGATAATTTAATATTATTCGATTTTAATCAAAAATTTTGGCACTTACCATGAATTTCCGGTAGGTTTGAACATGGTGGTAATACATCAAATGCCGCGATACCTCTCTCAACCATTTTTTCCGCCAAATTCTCTCCATTATTCATCAATGTCACGACATTTTTGTTGTTCTGTGTCTCATGGAAGATACACTGTAATTTCTCGATATTAAATAGTTTATCGATCTCCTGTGAATTGATTGTCGGCCAACTGGTAGTGCCTGGTGGTGCGATATTTTTCAACGAACAATTCACCGACTGTTTTGGCAATATCATAAATCTTTTTTCCACATTGAATATTTCATTTGGCTGTACTGTCGCACAATTACCAAAATCCACATATCGCACCGTAATTTCATGCGATTTGTTCAATTGAATAATTTCCGCACGATAAAGTGCCATATCTTCAGCGAAAATTGCTACAACAGACGCGCCTACTTCAAGTGATTCTTTTGTTGGTTCTCTACCAGCATAAACTTTTTGTATATCATCCATCATCGATCTAAATTCCTTCTGGTTGCGCGTGAATTGACAATAAAAATTGCTCGGATTTATCAACCATGTTATAATAATTTCCTCCTCATTGCCAAAATATACTGGTGGCTCGCTCCACTTTTGATTCAATGACGCATAATTAGCAACATAACTTTTAATTGTTGTTGGAGCAGGTCGATGTTTGTTTTTTGCAATTTCTTTTGCATGAATTAAATCAACTCCACCGCTAAATTGTTCATTGAAATATGGATCTTTAGCGATCCCATTCACTACTTGTCGCAGCAGTACTTCATAAATATTGTTTTGCTGTGTAATAAATTCAGCTTCAAGCGGTTTTATATCCGCGATTGCGGTGAATCGATCCAATTCACTCGTATCCCATTGACTTTTGTTTGCAGCAAGCAATTTACAGCCAATCGCTTGCGTTGGCAATTTCACAAACTCCTCTTTCATAACTTTAATTTTATCGAATGTGACTAATTCTGTGTTCCCATAATCGACAAATTGAACAATTGCTCCTGTCGACTCTACAGACTGAATGATAGCTCGGTACCATGTAGAATCTTCTGAATATTGTGCAATGCATCCATTTCCAATTTTTCTACTAGATTCGGGTAAAGTTACGCCACCAGTCTCATAAATTTCTGCAATTTTTCTCATTACCTCATCCAATTCCACATTATCTGGACACAATTGAACATAAAATTCTGTTGGACTAGTAACATAAACAATTTCGCAGTGTTTAACAGCGCCGAGTGTGATATTTGGCGGTGGAATTTGTGGAATTGAAGTGGCACTTTTTTTCTCAGTTAGACTGGTAATTGTTACGGAATCCCAACTATCAATTTGTGCCGCAGTATTGTCATCATTGCGTTCATTCGAACGTCTGTCATTATATCGTGAACCAGTCGATGGTGTTTTATTATTGAAGCCACTTGATCGTGGTGGCTTGTAAAGTCTGTCATTCTCGCTACCAACATCACGACGAGTTCTGCTGTTATTTGCATTTCTTGGTGCTCCTCTGGCTGCGCCGCGACCACCACGTTTGCCACTGTCTCTTGACGATGCATTTGAATCCTTATCACTCCACTCTTTATCCTTTTCCATTGAGCTGTTTCGATCGAATCTTGATGTATTTGGTGAATATCCTTTGCCACGTCCACCATGGTTATCTCTCCCACCGCGATTATCCTTACCACTGAAGTTATTTGAACTGTTGTCACTTTCAAATCGTTCATTTGTGTCGCTTCGATCGTAACGCGGATTTGTATCTCTAATATTGAATCGTTCGTTTCGTGTATTGTCGCGATTAAATCTGTCATTTTGTGGCATTGTCATCCAATTTTTACCAGATTTTTGATCTGGAGTGTTGAAACGTTTGTCATCATTTTGAATATTTTGCCAGTTGCCCATTTTTTGACTGTCAAATGATGAATTGTCGAAAGATTGATGGCGAGAATCGTTTGAAAATTTTGACGTCCATCTGTCGCTCTCTTCACTGTTGAACACAACAAAAATTGACTCATTTATACTTTTTATTTTTTTCCAGTGAATGCAGTTATATTAACGGTGATATAGGCAAGCGGTGGTGAATGACGAAATATACAGTTAATACTAATATTTAATGGCAATAAATATGAGCTTGAAAACGATTATGTGCTTTAAACAAACGAATTGTTATGTGTATTATATTATTGCTGCTGTACGTGTGTGTAAAGGCATTAAAGAGAAACTAAAATTAACATGAAACCAGCTACCACTGAAGATTAAAGACATTTTGCAAATAAAAGGAAGCGACATCTATTCACATTTGTTTTTTCTTTTTCAAATAAACTTTACCGTGTTGGTTTTACACTTTTGAGTTTGGCTTTATTCTGATGACCCAATAGTGGTTGTATTTTTACGCCAGACCTGCGTTTACAACCAATATTAAATGCCAAAAACAACATTTTCGTCCAAGAGATTATATAATAATAGCAACCGACAGATTAAAAATAATTTATTCATTGTTTATATGATATTAAAATGATAAATATTGTGAAATTGTCTTAATTTTATAAATAAACAATGAAAATAATAGGATACCTTTTCGCACGTTGATTTTGAGGTGGTCCAGCGTTGCCTTCATCGCGCCATTGGGTCGGTTTATTATTTGGATTGGTGTCACAGATATTCATGTTTCTCAACGTTGCCGAAATATTGATAATTGGTTTTTTAGACTGATTATAAAGATCAATGACTAGTGCTTCTGTTTTAATTTCGTGCACTAACATGCAAAGTTGTTGACCCACTGCAGTCTCCACGAATTTTTCATAAATTTGCGAATTAAAAGTTACCCCATCGAAGCCAGTCAAAATACATTGAATCGCCAGAGGAGCAATTTTTGCTATCTTTTCACTTCGAATTGATCGTAATTCAGTACGTGGAATTCTTTCATCATTGCCGTAATCCACATAATGAACTGACACATCATTATCAGTAACGTTGACAATCTCAGCGCGATACCTTAATGCATGAAGATAACAATGAAATTAATGTGAAAAGCAAAATATAAATTATTGTCAATATTTTTATTATTTTTTGTAGCATTCAGATTATTTACCATTGTGAATCGACGGTTGAGCGAGCCAAACACTTTATACCAGTGGCAATACATCTCAACACCGGTGCAATTTTAACATGTTCCAATATTTCACACGCCAATAAATTCAACGTGGGTAATTCCGATATTAACTGTACAAAAAATCTACTGCAAGCATCGCTGTGCGATATTGTGATATTATCACGTGAACCAGTGACAAATGGCCGTCGCTTAGCCCACCTAATTGCTGAGTCTGGAAAAGATTCACACAACATATCCAAAATATTTTTTCCCTCGAGATAAAAAATACCAAATGACATCAATGGCGAATGGAATTCCTCCGGTTGTATTTTTACAGTCAACACTTTGTTCCTGACTAGCTCTTGAAAATACTGCTTCATTTCTTTTGTTACAACTACGTCGCTAAAGCCACTGAGACTGAATCGTACAGAGAGTGCTAAGGGTTTAATATATTGCGGCGGTATATCGTAAATACGTGAGTGAGATAGTGTTTCACTGTCACCATAATCAACGTAAAATAATTTAGCCGCATGTGGATCACCCACATATGAAACAACAGCGCGACGAATTGTATTGTGCTTCGATTCACGTGCAAGACACACAGTGCCAATGTCAGCGCGTTGTGACAACGATTGCAATGGATGATTATTTATATTATTCATTAGTGTTTCTAATTCTGATGCGCGATGTTGCAATTGCACGGAAAATACCAATGGACCATCAACAATATGAGATACAATTACGAATTGTATCGAATCTTTTTCCAATACAGGATTTATAAATCCATGCGATTGCTCTGATTGAATTGACGGCGGTGGCGGTCCTGACAATGGCATTTGTTGTGATTGCAATGTGTGCTGATGAGGTTGACGCCAATTTTCGTGCGATATCATTTTTGGCGGTGAAAAATTCTTAATACTCGGCCTCGCTTTTATCGAATAGTTATTATTCAAACGATTGTCATACGATAAATCTATTGGTGGCTGTTGATAAATGGTTGGTTGTTGCATTGGTTGTGATGAATTTTCACACATCCTAAACAAATAAATGTCTAATTAAAATTCATTATCAATGAATGTTAGTCCAATTTTACAATTGACTTACGTTGATATCATTAGTCTTTCACCAGGAGATGCTGGCAAAGCCATTTGTTTTGAGAGCAAATAATCGGAAAAATCTCTGCCATTGACGAATAGAGAGATCAATTGTCTAGATGGAAAAGTGACTGTTGCATGATGTTCCTTATAAGTTAATATTTCTTTTATATGTGCTATATCATTCTCCGTCCAACTACCATTACATGGCATTACATTGATAATTGTGAATTCATAAGCAATAGCCGGAAGTGTAATGAGTTCCAATGCCTCGGGGAAACTTTGCAGTAAACGAATAGCAGTTGGCAGTATACGCTCTGAATTACCATAATCAATGAAATGAACATGAACAGTGAAGTTTGAATATACTTCTATTATTTTGGCTCGATAATAATTGTCTTCATGAAAAGCGCAACATATGCTCCCGGGAATTAGGACATTTCGTGGTGTAATTGCACCTTCAAAACGTTCAAAACGTTCCTTCAATCTATTTATCATACTTTCAATTTTTCGCGATTTTGTATTATCAACTTGGCCCCATATCTTGAGATATGACCCGCATCCCTGTGCATGGGTAACAAATAATACAACATTCTGTGCACCGTTCGTCATTATTTTAATTCTTTTTCTTTGCCTTTTTGTTACCGCTTAAACGCACACCGAAAATGTGTTAAACACTCCTGTCCCTTCTATATTACCACCACCTAAATCAAATAATCACGCAATATTTATTCATTAACCAATATAATATATTATATTTGATTAAACAAAAATAAATATCAATGTATGTATTTATTTATTCGATTTATCAATTGACATAACTTACATCTCTCACCTTATTTTCACATTGGCTGGAAAAGAAAAAAAAAATAATGAATTGCCTACAGAGAGACCCAATTTCCTCGTAAATGAATACAGCTCTCTAGTTGATCTCTATTCGGCAATGTATTATGCGTAAAATGTAAGGCGCCTTTGTTTCACCACACTGCCGGACACAGTAAATACCACCGTGTGTTTATATTCGAGTCACCTCTTTTCCTCTTTTCCTCTTTTCTCCCACTTCACTTCACATATATTCCACCGAGTTCAATGAATATACGTGTGCATCTGTATAATGAACAAATAAATTATTTCATATTGATAATAAACAATTTAATTCTATTAGCATTTAATAATCTTTCTTATTTATTTATTATTGTATGTATTTTCACTCTACCTATTGGAAACACACCAAACACGATGTTACCACTCTCGCTGTTTAACGAGAAATGCTGGTCAAGTGTGTGAGAGATGGCGAATACCAACATCTCCCAAATAACACCTACTTCGTGAGAGTTCATACACACACAATGGTTGGAAGGTATGAGAGAGTGTGGTAGGGATACTGTATTTGGTAGTGAAAGTAATTCGTGTGGCAAACACCAGGATCGTTACAGTCTACGCATTTGTGTGCAACTGACAGCGACAGCAATAGCAGTCCTCAATTTTTTGGATCTCTTGTGGGCGGCACCTGCGCAATCGCAAAAGAACATTTAAGCTTATGGGAATATTTTTCCGTTTAAATTATTTTTCGCGCGTTTTATTTTTTTATGTGACTTCGATATTATGAATATAAATTTTTTTGATTTATTATTTGATATAGAGACAATTGGCAATTGTTTTTGTTCGTTGAAAATTAATGAAGATTTTTTGAATTTTAGGTTGGAATTTAAACTATAAAATTGAAATTTATATTAAATTATTGTTGGCAATTTTTTTTATTGTTGATCGATGTTATTTATAGATGAAAGTAGAAATATTTGGAGTTTATATTTTGTGGAGCACATTTTAACAATGATACTTATGTATAATTGGGTAATAACAATGATCGTCATTCAAGCCACCATATTATTACTCCCTCTAATGTCAGGTACACATTAACAACTAATCCCACTATCATAAAACAATTAATAGATTATCGTAATCCATAATATTATTTAAAGATTTCACTGACTTATGTAATAAATTCGATAGTCTTTCATGTTTTTCAAAATTCCAGATTATCCCCCAATTTTCATGTTTATCCATTTAATTGCAAGGGAAATTCCGAATTACTGGAAAAAATAAATGACCCTTTTTTTTCGCTTAACCGAAATAACCTCCAACATTTCTATTCTCACAAAGAAGTAATAAAGAAATAAAATGGCCAAGAAACCCAACCGACAATTCAAACTTCCATTAAAACATTTATATTGTTCAATTTTTCTGGTATGATGATAATAATATATCATTTGGTTCCTGGTTTGTCTATTTATTTAAATGCCCTTGGAAAATTCCCTGCAAAAGAAGATTTTTTTGCATGCCGCCATAATAAATGACAATTTATGCAGTGAACATAATAGAATAAAAATACAGTAGTAAATATACTGATCCTCCAACTGAATACGATTGAGAAATATTCAATGGCCTGTTAATAAAATTGAATCCGTAGTAAATCATCATTGAATACTTCTGTCACATTAGGAGAAATGCATTTTTCACATGCAAGCACAACAATAATATTGTGATGTTAGATTTAAATAATTGCAGAGCGAGAAGAAAAATTGTGGTGGATATATCATTAATACTGATGGCGTAATATGACAGACCTGCATCATTCAAACGATTATGTTTTGCCAAACGAATTCAACATATTTCATTTCATTCGAAGAAATAAACATAAATATCACATCCCTTATCGCACGTTCCTACATCACATAACCAGAACACAAATATGTTTTAGAATTTACAGATAAATATTTCTATGAATATGCATTTAAAAATAATTCTGATTCAATAATGTAAAACGTTAATAAAATAATTTATTAACAATTATATAACAATGTAAATCACTCAATAACTATGTATTAATATATAAACGTTTTTTTTTGTTTTTATAAAAATTGAATTTATCAATACAATAAAAAATATTAATCACTTATTTGTTTTACTTTAATAGAATAAATATAAATTTGTTTTTTTTTTTTTTTCAAATAGCCAAACAAAAGATAGACACTATACAATGCATATATTTATTTTCCCATCGAATTGTGCAACTGGTATCCAAATCTGTGTCCCAAAAACAAGAATTAGCCGTATGTAATTCCCCGCCATTTTTTTGCATAATGGTACATGAAACTAAATAATAATAAAGTATCGTGAATAATATTAAAAAAAAAATAATTTCACTAAAATTGAATAGATGTCCTCTTTATGTTTTTGTTGTAACAAAGAATATAATGGAATGTTGTAAGTATACCTATGTATTTATATGGTTGTTTCAACTTTCCCAGACTTACTAAACATTCAGTTGTAATATTAGATTCCCATTTGCTTATCCACGATCCGCAAAATGATTTATTTCCAAGACACCGTTCAATCACATCAATCATAATTTCCGATACATTATCATCAATAAATTGTTGCCGTTTCAGCTGCAAAATAAATTTCAACTTAAATACCAATTATTTTGATAACATTGTACAGAGTAATGAAATCAAATACTACAACTACGTCGTGGTTTTTTTTATCTTCCTTTTGTTCATCTTCCATGATGAAAAACGACAGATGTGTTAAACTTCCACTACTTATCCTTCAATATTGTTTATTTATAATCAATTTTTGTACATGTTTTTGCTTTTTTGGTTATATTTAACAGATAAATTATTGTAGCTGCATTCATTCAAAAAATACATACTCTATTCTGTTATATCCAATTAATGACAACAATACAATAACTCAAATTTCAATCACCATCGTTTTTATACTCATGTACATTTATATTTTACTACGTGACAATGTCTCGAACATCTCTCTCTAATCCCTCTTCAGTTTCATTCCCATTTTTTTTTCTTTCCGGTAGCGATCGTAGCGCTTTATTTTTCAAAAGGAAAACACGTGCATTTTATCAGTAATAAAAATAATAAACAACTACTTTAATATTGTCAATGTATTGTAATTAAATTATAGGGATATAAATAAACATCGTCATCACTGATTTTCGTTGCGTCGACATGGAATACGACTGCAAATATGATTATTTATTGAAAATAAAATAATAATTCTTTTTTATGAATATATTTCAATCAGTAATTTTAATTATCACTGATAATATAACTTTTGTTCTGCCAATGGGAACAGATAATAACATTGAATAATTAGAAAATCATGAATATATCAATGGAATTGCTATTATATTTGTGTTATAAATAATGTATATAGGAATATCTCTTTCATATTCAATTTGTTTACAACATTCAATTAGTTTTATAGTCACCTTGGCTATTGAGCAAATACATTGAACGTAAAAGTATATGTAAATGGAATTTATATCAATCGCGAACTTACTTTTTCCTTAAGTTTAGCATAAAAAAAGAAATAATAATAAAGTGATCGATATCAATAAAGAAATAAAAATAATAACATAATTGTGAAGATTCAAAGACTGGATCTTTTAATTTCTTCCTCGTAAACCAAACGGATGATACCTGTTTGCAAATTTAATGATTATCTTCGTCGGAGGAATATGTTGCATTGGGTAATTGGAGCCAAACCAGCGATGAGGAATTATCTGAAAATGATCCATCGTCGTTGGTTTCTTCAACTTCGTTATCGCTATTAAGTGTGAAACGTCCTCTTAGCATTAAGGAACGCATTTGTTCTAAAACCTGATGTAATGAGTCCGGCCTCTGATCCGTTTGATTTGTCAATGGTGTTGCATCGCCACTTGTATTGCCAGCTGGTGTCTGGGGTGTGTTGCTTGGTGGGACTGGTGTGCTCGTTCCATCAACAGTACCTAATTAATAATAGACATATGTTTTCAACCATGCGCTTTCACGTTTCTTTTAATTGACAAATAAATAAATTAAACTGATGGGCGGCAGTGAGTAAGTTGAACTCTATCCAATGAATCATTAAATAGATAAAAATATTGTACCTATAGTGTCACTTGCTGGACTTGCTGATCTTTCAGCTCCTCTGATCTCACGATATACTGGTTCATCCTCTTGTGAATTAAGTCTTAGGCCAGCTACACCTTTCTTCGGTACATTTGATAAATCACGTTTTATACGTCTATGACGTGATGGATCATTGCGACGTAATTGCAGCATTGATCCAAAATCCGCGATATAAAGAAAGCCGGCTATAAGCAGTTCGCATGTACGTTTTCCCTGTTTATATGCAGTCTCAAGTTCTGTGCTTGTACGCTGATCATATTGCCACCAACCTGAAACAATTGGTGTTTATGCATACGTATAAGTAAATAAATATATATATTAAATAATTGAAAAGCAGGGCAGAAAAATAATGTTGATTAATTAATCATTTTTTCGTTTATTTGAATGAAAATTGTATATTATTACTTTTGTCATAATAAAATATATATGTATTGAAATATATATTAGCGCCATGCACCATTCAGGTAAAAGTCTTTTGATTATAATTTTCATATCATAATTATTCGATTCTCATAACATTTGTTTTATTAAATTAATTAGATTTTATTTTTATTTTTTAGCTCATTCTTTTTTTTCGCATTACCGGACCCCAGCGACCCCCTTGCATGGCGAATTACTTAAATCACGTTTTATATGACGCTTTCGATGTGGCTGGTATTTTTTATATTGACATAAATTTTGAAAATCTATGACATAAAGCTCGCCACATATCATAAGTTCATAATGCGATTGTCCAAGATCACAAATGGCCTGTAGATCGCTGCTTGTCCTGGCGTCATATTTCCACCAACCTAAAGAATTTACAGTATAAATTTTTTCATTGAAATTTAATGTAAAACGTGTGTGAAATATTTTTATTTCAACAAAAATATTCTACGAATTGAGAGCGTAAGCTATGTTAGGTAAATACAATTGTTTGACACACTGGAGAATTGTGAAAATGTGAATTATTTTACATGGAAAATCAATGAAATACTTTTATTTATATTGCTAACGTTTGATATTGTATATTGTAATAATGCGAGAGATATTATTACCATTTCTCCCTTCATAGAACCATTGGTATTCCTCTTCATCGGTGCTCGCGCCTATTTTCAATTCATCAAGTTCAATTAAATGCGGTTTTTCAACAAAGTCAGCTGGTATTTCTTGTCTACACATGGGACATTTTTTGCTTTGATTTGCAACACCTTTAACACATAAGTAACAAAATATATGGCTGCATGGCAATCTTGCTGGATGAATACACTGTTGTAGGCATACGGCACACTCCATATTCGATGAAGTACCTGACAATAATATTTCGCATTATAATATTTTATAAAACTAATATTTGTAAATAGAAAATGTATTGTGTATTAGCCTTCAATTTATAACATGTGTATATGGAATAAATCACGAGTTTATACCTTGTTTTTCGTCTTTTTCATGCTCAACTCTTTCCACAGAGTCAACCGTTGCTTGTGCCATCGTGGATATAATGATTTAGCAGTGAATTATGTATTGCTATTTGATAAATTTCAAAATGTAAGCAACAAAAGTTTCGACATTATCTCACTCGAGTGTTAGTATTCCATATAAATGAGCCATTTTGTGTTGTGTTTTAGTCGCACTCATGACGATAGCTGTGTAATGAAAAAAAAAAAAAAATGTGTCATCTCTTCAGTTTACTCAATCGCCGTGTGTATTGTGCTTGGCGCCACTTGTAATAATGGCGGCCTATACACACACACACGCACACATGTGTCATGAAATGGCGCCGTTGCATATATAGATGTGAATGTTTCACAGTATAATAACAATATAAAATTATTAGCTAATTCAATGAAGTGGATAAATATTAAGCGTTATATTCCCGACATGTAATAATATCTGCTGGAAATGATTGTATTTCAATTTCATTGAATTCGAGCTTATTTCGCATCCATACAAATACAGTTTTTAAAAATTCTCAAGGTGATGTACAACAATTCGCGCCAATTAATATAAATGTAAAAAAAGGAAGGAATTGCGGAATAATGAGAGTGAAGGTAGGTATAAATATTTGAGTTTTATCACACTTATTGCTTTTATCTATTTGTTTTGTCTTGTTTTTGTTTATTAACCGCTATAATATAACAGTCTATTACATTAAAATAATACAAATTTTTATTTTTTTACACCTATTACGTAAATTTTTTTATCTGCAGATAAAAATAAAATTTGCCATTCGAATGAGAATATATATATATGCGTTTATATGAGAATATTGAGACGAAAACTTGACTAGGGTAAGTTCATTTTATGTTTCATTTTCATTTTCATTTTCTTTTTTTTCCGAGCACAATTATTATTTCAATGTAGTTTATGGTGTCACATTCAATCAAGAGACAATACCGATTCAATGGACGTTCGGTTTTGTGGTGGTAATCTCGGTCCGCCCAGGTAACTTATTGGATTAGCATAGGTACGCATGTCATCACCCAAGAATAATGGTGCCATATTGAGCATTTTGGGCTTTGTTCCATCTGCAACATAGCAACAGTCGATATATGAATAAATAAAATAAACAGCTATTATTTTGAAACAATACCATTAAATTTGACAATAATTCATCATCTATACTCACACAAAGGTTGTGATTTCACGGGTTCTCTTTCACTCTCAATTGTAATAATCTTCTGAAAATAATATTTCACATCTAATTTTTCATATTGAAAAACATAAAAATATATAAATAGAAAATATATCATGATGAGAAATAGTAGAGCGAGAATAAGGGCAAGAAATATTAATTGAATATTTGTAAAAGTATAAAATAATGACAATTATTGTCATGTACATATATATATAACTGTATTGTTAGTACAAAAAAGCTCACTTACTTCATTATATTAAAAGGTATTTGCACATTGCGAAATATGAAATATAACAAGGCTGCGTGAGTGATTTCTTTTTTTTTTTTTCTTATTATTTTTTTCATTTTGTTGGTGCATGTGAACGATCTGCAGCCCAAAGCGTATAATAATAGCATGCGATGATCAATGAAATATTATTGAAAAAATTCATTTCAATCGCAAATATAATCACAGTAAATGTAAATAATGAAACAACAAGCACTTTAATACAATCAATAATATGATATATTTTATCTACGGCTTCATTATTGTGTAATACGCTATATAAAATATATTTTTGCATTTCATTCTCAGCACGAGCACATAATATTTATTCTTAAATTATACAATGCACTATTGTGTATCTTTATCATGAAAGCTGTATATCAATTTTGAATTGCGCTACTTGGAGAAGAATATTATTAAATAAAGTGAATTACAATTAAAAATAATACGGGAGAGATATTGAGTCGCAGGTGTAATGGATACCTCTCTAAAGTTGAAACGTCTCGTGCGTTTCGTCCGGTATGGTAATGGAGTTTAATGGTATTACACTCTCCTCATTATCCGTCTTAGACCAAGTCCTAATCTGAAATAATTCATATATATCCCGATAGTAGATAAATAAATTAAATTAATTATTGACTACAAGCCGTTTTTTTTTT
>CAJUYH010001783.1:0-45511 GCA_910591685.1 Galerucella tenella
TTTTTTTTTTTCGTTCTTGTTGCGACAGTTTATGGCATGCCAAACAAATTTGGCGAATAATCGGCAAACGAGAATGCTCGCGGATTTATCAGTGATTGGATGTTACAACTCATCGTTGTCCAGTGCAGAAAGAGATAGTTTGATGTTGGAGAGTGCTCAACGGAATTTGCAATCTATGCCATTGGTTATGCTCACCGAATATCAAAAAGTAAGTAGAATAAATAAATAAGTAAATAAATATATAAATAAATTGATAGACCTAAAGGTAAACAGTAGTATCATTTCGATAAAAAATTATTACAACGTGATGGAATGTAGAAATATACTCCTGATCGTTTTGTATTTCTCAATATCTTCCACACACATCAGGCTCAATCGTTCGAAATATATTTAAGAATACTGATCCTTGTATAAATATTTATCTCTCGCCAAGCATGTGTGTGCAACGGATAGAAATCTTCCTTTCTGTATTCATCGCCTTCATATTGCTTACGTTACAATATACTAAACATTATCAGTATGTTATACAGCTTGCGACAAACTTTGTTCTGCTTTTTTCTTCGCCACCATTTTCTCTTCAAACATTTAAATAATGACTGACCTTTGATATGTGACAACATTTGGTTAAATAAATTGTAGGAAATACAGTTGTTTACTTTCATTATGCAATAAATGTTTCAAAAAAGTTTTCTACAGTTTGAAATTGATGATTTAACACAGTATTCAGTTAATATTTACTCATTACAAAATCACTAAATGTACGCATAAACATTTAAAATATATTTTTATGACAAAAAAAACATTGTTGAAGAAATTTATCGTAACTAATAACCAAAGAATACTTTGAACAATGCACTTTTATCATTCAATTATGGCGACAGTCAAAGTTTCTCCTGCAATACAAGCATATAAACTTTGTCTTTACATTTCATCCCACGAGACTTTGACGCAACCCATCTGTCTCTCTGTGTACAATATAAGTCAAGTGATCTCATATATAAATACACTTTTGAACATTCTAATGGAATATTCTATAAATTGTCCTGACAAAAAATGCAAATCAATTCAAGATCTACTTGTACATTGACATATTATTCCATCCCTCAATGTAGATGGTAAATAATTGTGATTATTATTTATAGGTGGGACAATATTCATTTGAGGAAACATTTGGCATGCGATTTGCCATATCATTTGAACAGCACAATGCAACATTGAGCGCAGCGACAATGGCAACTTTAACCCCCGAACAATTGAATGAAGTGCGTCGACTAAATAAACTCGATTTGCAATTGTATGAGTTTGCCAAGGAACTTGTGTTTCAAAGATTTCGACGATTGACTGCCCGTGATCCATATTTCGTTCAACGTTTTCAGCATCTTGGTGAGTTGCCATCGCGTCAAAGCGCAACCGAGTTCAATTGGGATTCAGTAATTGAGGATACGACTGACAATGATTGAGTTGCTTTTCAAATATGCATATTTATTTACACGTATATTATATATTGAACGTGTAGAGAATTCTCATGTAACTCAGGAAATTGCTGCACCTAACTCTCTCTCTCTCTCTCCCCCTCGCTCTCACATCTCTTCTAATATGTCGAATGTTTTTCGTGCATTCGTATAAATGTATATGATTTACCAAATGCTTCATTGTTTTAACCAACCAAAGAAGATATTGCTGACAAATTATATATGCCCATTCATTCGATTTATCTATTGTTGACAAGTGTGAAAAAACAATATGGATTAATTGATTGTTTACTTTTTTCGTTTTTTAAGTAATGATCGATCTCCGATCTCTTATGGAGACAGAATTAAAAGAAATAAGTGTGAAAGTAATGTTGTGTAGAAGAGAAATATCGTTGATTATTAAGAAATGTTCAATGAGAATATTCGTCTGGATTCACGTGTATATATACGTGTAGATAAAACATATCTTGTGCTTTTTAGGAATGAATTTCGTAGCATTTTTTTCTTTTCTACAATTTTTACAACATTTTCGCGCGACGATGAACAAGAAAAAAAAATAAAAATTAAATATACACGCATATATAATTATTCGAGTGTGTTATTGATCAGAGTAGCATAATCGAATAAAAATTCACAAGAGCTCAATAGCACAATTAATTTATTCATCGATTATGATATTAATGTTTAGAAAGAAAAAAAAAAAAAGATATGGCATTGGGCGATTGAACTGTTAATTTTAATGTGCAGCTATTTATTCTTTCGCCTGCGTTTTCTTTGTCTCATTGATGTATGAATTTTTTTTTCTTTTCATATTCTTTCTTTTTATTATTGATGTTTAGCGCATTGCAAAAATTATTCTGAATAGCAATTAATGGACGCGCACGTATTAATCTATGCACATATATTTAGACGCTATACATATCTTTTTTATAATGAAAC
This sequence comes from Galerucella tenella, assembly GCA_910591685.1. NCBI lineage: Eukaryota > Metazoa > Arthropoda > Insecta > Coleoptera > Chrysomelidae > Galerucella > Galerucella tenella. Next base: position 2,412 of record CAJUYH010001783.1, read on the forward strand.
GCAGAAGAGGATTTAAAAATAAAAAAATTATATTGGTAAATTGTGACAAATTGAAGCAAAATTAACAATTCATATCTCGTTTATATTTTGTCCTATTGCAAATAGGACATATCTATCTTCAAAAACATAACTGCCACCTTCACAAATATATATTGCGGATAGAGCAATTTACAATGACAGAATGCCATGTAACGAGGGAGGGAAAGCAAAAAAAAATTGAGTATCGATGAACAAACACCATTGAATTAATTTACTTGACTCGCATATATATATATATATATATATTATACGTCGATTGATTGTGATAAATGCAGTTTCAATCTGTATACGCTTTTTATCTTCTTATTTCAATAATAATAACAAAGGAGAAAGAAAGCGGAAGCGAGATAAAGAGAGAGAAAATTGAATAACGCATTAATTAAATAAAATAACACGTCGACGTTGGTTATAAAAGTTTTTTCAAGGATCTGATTTAGTATTCATGGTTCGTATCTCTGAACAGGATGCCGAATAAAATATACGTAGAGACATTCGTGTAGTTCATATTTAACAGTTCCAACTGTATATGTATATATATATATATATATATATATATATATGAATTAAGAATTTTTTAATTCCCACAAAGAGGTACTCCCGGCAATGATCATTTTTGATCAATTATTATTTAAAATTATTACTTATATAAACGAAATGAATGAAAACCAGAGGAAATATACATATATATATATATCTTATGAGGTCAGATTTATTCATACAATTAAAAAATTAATCTTGACTCGCTTACACTTAATTCACGCAAGATCACAGAAGTATTTTTTATTGGCTTAATGTTTTTCGCATTATTCCAAATTAATTATTAAATTGTCGCGTTTATCGTGAATCCAATTACATTCGGTTCAGTTTTACGACAGAATAATTGTAGTCTCACAGTCGTATAAAACCGAAACTTTATAATTCTCACAAGGTTATTTATAGCCCAGTAAATTTGAAAGTAGTTTGGTGCAATGGTGCAACATAAAAAGTGGAAGAAACATAAAATGAAATGCATCAGTCAGCCTAATTAAATCTTAGATTATTTACGTATATGTATATATATATGTATGTATAATACGAAATTACCAGTGATAGTAATTGTAAACGTCCTTTCGCAGAAATGTGTTTTTAAAAGCACCTAAAGTTTTGCCTATTAACGTTTATAATAGTGTTGAGTACGCATTAGTCATATATAGCCACCGATATATCGCTCTCCTCATTTGTGGTATACTTAAAAATGAGAATTACTGAAAGTTGATCACATTTTATTATTACAATTTAACAGCAAGTAATGGAGTAAACAAAACAAAAAAATAAGTGCTGATTGATATTGAATCATTTAAACATTTTAAGTGCAATAAGACTTGATGGGTTACCATGGTAATTTTTTTATTATAAACCATTTATTCAGTCATCATGAAAGAAATATTAATTGTAATATAATGAGAAAAAAAATAACACAAATAATTGTTGTCAAGATTTATCTTACTGATCTTTCAACCGAATATAATCTAATAATAGTAATAGTCGTAGTAATATATAACTCTAAATTTGATTATTTTCATTGCATGTTACCATCCATTTATATTTACAAAAACAAAAATGCGGGATATTATTATTTATTATTCTTTTTTTTTTTTTTTTACTTACTCTTTTTCTATCAATTCAGACATTTATTGATCAATTGGAGTAATAAGTTTATGATATTTATATCAAGTATAACTACGCGTAATAATAATTTTAAGGACCAAAGATACATTATGATTTTTCTCTTTTGTTTAAGATTAATTTTAGTAAATTTATTGATTGAATGTCGGCAGCGTGATGCAGAATCATTTATAAAGAAAAAAAATTGTTTTATACAAAATATACATCGCCAAGTTGTAATATTGATTCAAAAGGGAATACATTTATTATAATAATGATGATAATAATGATTTTAAAATGAATACATGTACAATTTTATTGTTTTTATAGTATTTACTTGATTGATCTCCGTTGCAAATAGCACAAATTGAAATGGAAAATAGCATTGATATGGATTTTTATTTTATAAACAGTCAAATTTATTATTATCTAATAATGAATGCAAATAAAGAAATTCCGGCCACCATTTTCAACATTAATTTTATCATTTCAATATGTTCAATAGTGAACAATGGAAATTGGCGTTTACATTTTTTATCGGACACAGTATTTTTCTTTATTTTTTAAATTTCATGCGAATTAAAAATAATTATATTAAAAGTAAAATAAGGAGTTTTATGAACCTCATTGTGTAATTTTTAATCATCACTTACGAATTTTCGAGAAGAAAAAAAAATTTCTAAACTATAAGTATTGTTGATTATTTGGATAATTCTATAGTTAATAAAATGTGTCCAACCGTGACATTAGCTTTAATGTTCCTAAATGAATAAAAATTTTATTAAAATAACAACAAAAAAGGAGTCAGATTATAGGGAGAATTTTTTTTGTGATGTGAAATGAATTATGTGAAAGGAGAAAAAAAAATGAGATAGGGCCTAATGCCATCGGTACCTTCGCTTGAAAAGAAGAAAATGTACATAATTAATACCATTAGTCATTATAAACAACAAGAAAAAAAAACATTAATGGGTTCTATACACAAGTAAATAAAGTGGACAATATTACTAATCCACATACGAAAAAAATAAACAATAACAAATAAATTATAAACTAAGAATTATACCGTAACTGTAATATATAAATTGCGAAGTTACAATAATTAATGTTAAGTGTGCAAAAAAAAAAATAAGGAAAAAAAAAACATTTTAATAAATCCTGAAAAATTCTCAAAACCGTTTTTTGTCCACAATACTTCATGACACATAATAATATATGTATTAACAATAAAAAAAAATGGCCTAATGGCATTGAGGTATTGTATTTTTGTGAATTAATAAAATAAATTTCACTGCATATAAATATTGAAAATGTTTATTTATTTCATTTCATTAAGTTACCAACTCCACTTCATGCATATTATAATGTATCAATAAAATTATTTTCACTATTTAGATTATGACATTATATTTCATAATTAATTATCTTTTTATTTTGTACAACTCGTTAAAATTTATCTGGCCTCAGATCTGTGTGTGTGTGTGTGTGTGTGTATAAATGTTCTATTTCAATGAAGAAAAGAGAGCATTTGACAGAAAAATAATACAGTTTCATAATATTTAAATAATAAATAATTAAAGCATAAATTATAATATATTATTGAATGACGTTAAAGTAGCGATTGCTCAACCATAATTTTTTCAAATCCGGCCGGTGGCGAGTGCGTGAAGTCCTGCAGTATTAAATCCAGAATTGCGCCATCGTCAACTGCAATTGAATGAAAAAAAAAAATAATTTATTAAAATGAAATAACATTTGAATTAAATGACATTGACCATGTAAGACAATTTGTCCAGTACTTTTCATGACGTATCTCGTGTTGAACATACACAAGAGAGACAATTTAATAATAAACGTACTTTTTTTGATGTTATTCAAAAGTCAATAATAATTAAAAAACTTTTTGCAATTGTGTGAATAAATAATTTAAGCCAATACTTATTTTTATCAGTTCATTCTGGTGCGAGAATGATAATAGTAATAAATATTTTAACGACTCCAGAATATTTCATTTTATCACAATGTCATAAAAATTAATATTTAGTTAATATAAATTGTTACCATAAAGTGCAGGATATGTTGTACTTTTAATTCCCATAACAGGTGCATCTATTAATTTGCCATTAACATAAAAATTAAGTTCTACATGATCGAACGATACTCCCTGGAATATAATGACGATTAGTATCATTCAAATATATAATTAAATTCAAAGAAAAATAAAAAGACAAATTGCTCTCAATTCTTACAATTATAGTTCCATCCTGTGCAACATTCTGAACTTTATGAAGCTCTTGCTGATTGTGTCTAATAATACCATCAGAATTCAATGCCCAGCTTTCAGTGTCATTGCCACCAATTGCTGTATTAAGATCAGTAGAACGTGTGGCTAATCCCACTGCCCATATGCCATCTTGTCTTATTTTAACTTCAAAATAACTTTTACTTTGAACAAGAGGTACATTTGTCAGTGCACATCCTTGCCCACATACTCGTAGGCCATTCATCACTATGACAACTTCATGGCCTAGAATGAAATTAAAAATTTTTTATATACAAGAAAAAATAACTTTTGACAAGTCCACGCACCCTCACCAATAAAATGCAAAATAAAATTTTATCATGTCTCACACAAATGTTTCACCAATAAATTAAAATGTTTCAATTATATTTTTACCCATATGAGAAGTATCCAATGAAATTGGATTTATTTCTCTTTGTGGTTGTTTGGCACCAGACAAACCAAAACCATTGAAACAATTTTTCAAACAACAAAACATCATAATCTATTTTATTCTTTCTATTTTCTTATGATTGAACAATATTTAATCAACATTCCATAAATATATATATTGCTGACTCTCCTAAATAGACATTGTCTTTCCGTTTTATTAATGATAAAATGAATTGTTCGTATGTATCTATATTCTCATATGTTACATGTAAAACTTATTTAATCTATTTTTTTTTACGACCGACACGACGCAAATACAACCAAGAGCTTTCAGCGCCCAGTACACAGTAGTTTATTCGTAAATACAATGATGGCGCTTCAATAGATTTCTGAAAATGTGTGTATAGCGTACGCCACAGAATTTTCTCCAAAAGGTTTAAAACAAATCTCAATATATATTTAAACACAAATGATAACAGTAATCGCCACTAATGAATTATTATTCACACACGCATGTATTATTATTTTTTTACAAAACAGCAACAACATAGAATAATGAATAAATAACGGTAGACTGTCACAAGGTATTGATCATTTCAATGGAGAAAATAATACAATGAAAATTGATACCAAATCGGTTTTTATTTCTTTATAGCATACAAGATATTATTGTTTTACACTCGGCTAGGGTACATCATCTGAAAAGAAAATAATAAAAATAATGTGTTAGATGTAACGATAAATGGTTTTTCATGTATAATAAACGAAAAAAATGAAAATAAATAAAAACAGTAAATTCTATAAGTTTTGTTTTAATACATACAATTCGGATACGATGTCCCATGGCTTTTGCTGGTAGATTTCTCTTGAATTTAGCACGTACTGATCCACTGGTACCATGTGGACGTGTGACCTTACCCCAAATAGCTCTTACTTTTGTTTTTCTTGTGGTTTTGCCGGGAACTGGAGTCTTATTCTTTGCCTGTGACAATTAAACACATTATTGTTACTATTATACACTTAATCATTATTTTATCATTCTATATCATTGTTTATGTTGGTTGACTGCTGCAAATTGTGAATGTGAATCAATTTCAATGATTATTATTACCTTGTAAACATAGACACATCGTTTGCCAACATAAAAATCTGTGTCTCCTTTTATTCTGGCACCTTCAACTTTTAATAAAGCTGTGTGCTCGTGTTGATTACGGAGCCCACGTTTGTACCCTGTGAATATGGCCTTAGCATAAAGACGCCCGTGTCGCTTGAAAGGCCTTTTCTTCAATGGTATTGGCTCCGATGGCTTTTCCTTCGGCTTTTTCTCCTTCGGTGCCACCTTGGATTTGGCTTTAGTTGGTGCAGTCGTGTCTGCCATTTCTTCAACAAATTTATAAAGGAAATAAGCATTTTCATTTCTTTAATATATGCATAAAAATGTTTATATATGTGTTTCTCTGTACGACGAAAAAAAAGAATAAAAGAAATTAGAGGTTATGTTTATGAGCCAAGTATTATTTTCTCAGATATACAAATTAAAATTGAATGAAAAATTTATGAAATTGAATTTTTCCAATGTTCCAATATTAAATTATGCAGCGATGTTATAAAATAAATAGAATTATTATTGTTTTTTCAACACTATTCACAATAATTGCTGTCAATGGCGGTATTCACCATATGAGTGACCACTTGGAAATCCATTTAAATCAATCAATATCTTTCAAGAAACACTATTATTCCTCATATAGAATTAAAAACAATAAATCATTGAATCTTTATATATGTTTATTTATTTAATTGTTTCATTAATTTTTATATATATTTTATAATAATACGGGAGTTTCCCCGTGCACAACGTACCGGATATATAACACGCAAAAAAGAAACACGCAAACCGCAGGCCCTCTACATGTGAACTCTCCAAAGTTCCTTTGCATTATTGGTCGATAACGTCACACATACTCCATCGATAATTAAAATGTAAAATTTATTTCTTCTTTCTCTGCATTCAGAAATTTTCAAAATATGCAAACGAGAAAATAAGAAAAAGGTTTCATATTCAAATTCACATTATGTATTCATTTTTGATAAATTAACAATACATCAACTGTCGCAAAAAAAATTAACCTCAAATCTAAATATTGATTTCTTGGAGTACATCATTTAATTGAGTGTAAAATACATCGCAGTATTCACACATTATATACATACATACATAGATACATAATATCAATTTTCCGCCAACTGAAAAATCGACATTTATTTGTTTTTGGACATTATGTACAGTCCAGAAACAAATAAATTCCATGGCGACAATGATTGTCATTGTATTTCTCATCAATAATCATCGTGAATATATATAATCAAGTTATTTTTCCATCTATATATCATTTTTTCTTCTATCTAATTCCAGCTGATACTATACACAAAATACATACATATATATATATATATATATATATATATATACACACTCTACATGTTTAAGTGAGTATTTCGTTGCTGTCTCACATACACAACAACCAACCGCCCCTCGTCTATTCTCTACATTCGTAATATACATATAAGTCTCTTCTCTGTCTCTCCCTCTCTCTTGTCGTCGCCATTTTTCAAAGCACCAGAAGCAGAGCACAGCAACGTCAAAGTTGCGCACGATCGGCGCACGGTCGTGGGTGTTTCACACACGGATTCCACAACACACAAATAAAGTAATTTCGATTGGTGTGATAAAAATTCACTACGAATTTTCATTTTTGTGTGTGGCTGAGTAAAGAGACGTATCGAGAATGAATCAATGATTGGATATCAGTGATTGACAGAAGTGTCGTCGTGAGTGTGTGCTAAGGTGGTGACGTTGTGGAATAGCCTTCCAAAAGGACAAAAAAAAAGGTCGGGGACATATCGTCGTCCTAGAAATCAAAATTTGCCAGAGGACATTCATACACAATAGGTATATCATCGTCATCATCATCATCACCATCAGCCAACCGAACAACCAACAAAATCTGTTGTGTCTCCTTTTTTGAAGCCACAAAAAAAAAAACGACAAAAATCTGTTTTATTAATTCCAATCATAATAATAATACCAGCAAGAGCTGTATTAATTGGAGACCTAACAAAAATATAACAGCATAGAATCAAGAGCATCAATATAATAGTATTAATAATAGTAATAATAATAAGTGGAAGACAGAGAGTTTGTGGTGTGCGGACGGGTTGTGGGTCCTCGGCGCGCGAGTTCACTCTCGGCGGTCGACTTCGATTTTCTCTGAGCGCGACGATGAGTTGCCAAAGAAACGTTGGCAAGATCACGGTGCCGGACGACCTCAGGAATATACTGCTCGAATTTACGATCAGTTATCTTCTTGAACAGCCGGGCGATATAATCGACTATGCCGTTGATTTTTTCACTCGTTTACGTGACAACCGACAAACTATGTTGATTCAATCGAACGCGACATGCTCATCAACACCCGACGAATCAGTCGAGGAAGGTAAAATATTCCAAATAATTATAATATTTTATTGCTTTATATATATATATATTTTTATACAGATAAATTGTTGATTTTTTATCCTTTTTTTTTGTTGCGAACAGTGTAAATGTTTATTTGATAATAAGATAGAGGTTGATCTTAATTGGCTCAACGAATGGCATTCAACAATTGTACATTCTCTACTCGTACTCTATTTTTTCTCTCTCACACCATCTCTCAATCGTTGTTTCATTCTTTCTAGCTTTAGGCGTTAGATATAAATAGAAATTACAGACGAGAAGTTGCTGCTAACTTTGGTTGCCTTTTGCAAAAAAAAAAAAAGATAGAGATTTATAAATTGAAGAGTTTTATACAATGACATACAAAATAAATGTATGTTTATATTATTATTATTAAATATTGTTTGTTTCAATAAAGTATTTTGTTTTGTTAAATAAATTGTTTTGTCTTTCTACTTTTCATGGCGCAATAAAATGGAGAGTAATTGCAAATTTTTAATTAAAAATACTATTTTTGAATACACTTTTTTTTTTCTTCTTCGCGTTACATTTTCGTATTTTGTGTTATACAAATATATATATATATATATATAGACATTGGAATTAATTGAGATGAGTTGATAGAGTGAGGCAGAGAGCGAGAGATCGTGAAATTGCATTAATTTCCTCCCAAATCAACTCTCATACAAGGCTATATAATAATGATTCAATCGTATTTAATTCATTTACAGAGCCACCAGTTGGTAGATTTGCCATCAGGAGAAAGAGTGTTTTTGCTGAGACTTATGATCCAGAAGAGGATGAAGAGGAGGAGGGTGTCAGGGTAATTATATCATTCAATTAAATAAACGCAAATTTAATTCTAAATAAAAATATTATCATTCATTTATTTACGCACTTATAACTAAACTCTCACTCATCTTCCAATTGATATAAACCAAACAGTATCGCTAACATAATAATATGTATCATTACAATTTTATTTGGAACATTCACTATTTATTTTTATTTTTTCCCCTCCCCATTTTTACTTTCATTTACTTGTACTTGTGTGTGCACAATTTTTTATTCCTTGTTTATTATTATATTCTATTATATTATTCGATTACTCATCCATCGACACCAGGTATTATAAAATTTCTTTCATCGCGTTTACCACCTGTCTCTTTGACAATTAGAAAATAAAGAAAAAAGGTTTGCTCTGCCCGATCATGCGTGCGATAAAGCCTTTATGACGTCAGGGCACATGCTCGATAACTCCCCTTTGTACAAGTACAAGATATATGTATCCATCTATCTATCTATGTATATATATATATATATATATATATATATATATACATATATACGGGAGAGTATTTTCGCGACATTAAACATTTGACCAATATAAACACAAGATGATTCTCTATCCCTCAGACATTATAAATATACATGTTTAGTTGGTATACCTTTTACCTATACATTCGGAAAACCATGCCATTTAATTAATAAACTTAATAGCTCATATCAAGTTACATATTAAAGTGTTATAACTTGTTTTAATCATTTTTATTACGGTTTTTTCTATTCCCCGTCAAGTCAAACGACAATTCTGCTGGTACACAAACAGTATATTGATACAGATAATTAATAAATAATATAAGTTAGAGATGAAATGCGCAGTTTCATATATATGTGTGTGTGTGTGTGTGTATGGCGGAGAAAAGGAATTTTTTTCTTGCATTTCATTCTATTAAATATTGATATAATGCTGTGGTGGGTCTAGGGTCGATGTAAGAAACACGTGACATGCGCCAAGTAACAATTATTCCAAGTTGTACTGTGATACCTGAAAGTTAAAAACATGCTATCATTTTAATATATATATATTTCTTATCTCATTCTGAGATTATAAATTTGTTATATTAAAAATATTTGTAATGTTTATTGATATGTAATTTATTTATTTATGTATTTTTTCATTTGATGTTTATTTTATTTTGCAGATGGTACATCCAAAGAGTGATGAGCAACGACAGAGGCTGAGCGAGAGCGTCAAAAATATTCTACTATTTCGTGCTCTCGATAAGGTAAACCAATATACATGCATGTATATGTAAATACATGAGTATGTATGGATGTATATATGTATAGGTATATTTATGAAGTATATAGAGAGATGTAGTGGGAAAACAGACGAGGAACAAAATAGAACAGAAAATACGTTGTCCAATAATTCCAATATTTCGAACGTCACTTTTGCTATAAGCTATAAAATATACGAGAATGTAATATATTGATACCAACAGCTGTATATATCTATATATATTTGTACATATTGATATTTTTGTGTACTATTTTATAGGAGCAAATGGCAGATGTGCTCGACGCAATGTTTGAAAAGAATGTTGAACCTGGCGATTTCATTATTCGACAGGGTGATGATGGTGACAATTTTTATGTCATTGAAAGGTTTGTGATCTATTTGATAAATTTAATTGTCGAGAATGAAAATAAATGAGAGAGATAAAAATATCTCAATTGAAGTAATAATAAAATAGATGTTAAATTGATTAAGTTATTGTTGAATGTTTGAATTAATTTTTAAATTCATTCATGTTTTTATTCAATGTGTCTATTTATTTATTTATTTATTTATTTATTTTTTTGTTATATTTTAAAGGGGGAAATTTGAGGTGTATGTTAAGGATGCATCGGATGTTGATATGTTAATACATACGTATGACAATGGCGGGGCATTTGGTGAACTGGCGCTTCTTTACAATATGCCACGTGCAGCGACTATTAAAGCCATCACGAAGGGCACATTGTGGGCCATGGATCGACAAACATTCCGACGCATACTATTGAAGTCCGCATATAAAAAACGTAAAATGTATGAGAATCTCATAAACAAAGTCCCAATGCTCAAATCATTGGAGGTATGTATTTAATATGTCGTGGATGAAAAGAAAAAAAAAATTATGTCATGGTCATTGATTTCATTTTGAATGGTCAACATTGCCATCAACTTTTTTTCGTATTATCGAAAAAAGGAACCGAACAAAAAAGAACAAGTAATCCTTTTATACACAATTTCATTTATAGACTTACGAGCGGATGAATCTTGCTGATGCATTAGCTCCGAAAAATTTCTCTGATGGCGAGCAAATTATTCGTCAAGGTGATATGGCAGATGGAATGTATTTTGTTGAGGATGGAGTTGTCAGAATTACAATTATTGGCGACAATGGACGTGAAGTTGAAGTAAATAAACATATTAGTATATTGTTTTTATTCATTTTGCTTGTTGGTTTTAATCGCGGAATAGCATGAGAATTATTGAAATGATTCGAAATTTAAATGTACATATTTAGATATCTCTTTGCATTTTTTTTTTCTATCATGAATTCATTAACAAGTATTGGTATTCATTGATAATTCGCTTTTACTGTAATAACAAAATATATATGTATTTTTATAAGCGTTATACATTTCAATAGTATATTTTAAAGCAGCGCTCGTCGTCCAGTAGAATTTGCGCAATGTTAAAATTTTGTTTTAAAGTTTTATTTTTTTTGGCCATAAAATTTGGTGGAAAATTTATATATTTCGATTCCCGTAATAATGAAAAAAATAAATAAATGAAAAAATATTTTACATTCGTAATCCGAATTATAATTCAGCCTGCACAAAACAAAATAAAAAAAAGAAAAAACATTCATATATTCTCTTTCAATGATTTATACACGATGAAAAGTACAATGCGAGTCTACAAATTGTTAAACTTTTTTGGTTTCATTTTATTTTTTATTTTTTTAATGAATCCAGTGATTTATTCCGACAATGTGATATATAACAGCAAGAACTTTGTTTCCTCTCATCGTAAATTATATTTATTTATTTTTTTCGTTTCTTTTTGATTCATAGATCAATCGCGTACCTGCTGGTGGTTATCTCGGTGAACTGGCTCTAGTCACACATAAGCCACGCGCCGCCTCCGCTTACGCAGTTGGAAATGTCAAGCTTGCTTGTAAGTATATCATAGTATTGATGCACATATGTATATATATATATATATATTATATCGTCTCGCTGCGCATCAGTTTATCGATTGAACTTTCGTTGTACATGAATGACAGTGATGTTCTCGTTAATTCACTCACTTACTGCGGGACATTTTATTTTATTTTTTTACAGTTCTGGATGTCGAGGCATTTGAACGACTACTTGGACCCTGTATGCAATTGATGAAACGCAATATTGATGATTACGAGGATCAATTGATAAAAATTTTCGGCAGCAAAACTGACATCTCCGATATTCGATGAATGTCCAGGCTGAATGTCAACTCATCATAGACGTCATCGCATGGTAAATTGGAAATGGTATACAGTGTAAGAGAAGAAAAACATCCTTGATATATTTAAAAAAAACACACAAAAACTCTTTATCATCCGCTGCTTCGTGAAAACTTCCCGCCAATCGCAACTCATACGTATTTTGAGTACATATATATAGTTTCTTTTTCCTTCTCGTCCCATGAAAAGAAAAAAGAAAAAAAATTAATGAAATATATATGCTACCTGTGCAATTGTTTATATGTAAACGATATTCATCATCCGACAATCGCATAAATAGACAGACGTGAAAAAACAAATGACAGACAACAGTAAAATTTATACCAAAAAAAAAATAAATATTGAAAAGCACAATCAATTTTTCGGACATAAACAACCGTAAATTATCATATTATTGATGTGGAACGGTTAGATAAAAACGTGAATGTTTATTTTATTCTTTATTCTTTTCAAATATATATATACATCTGAAACTTTAATATGTTGCGATGTTTATAAATCATTCGTTAAACAATTTGACTTTTTAAAAATTGTTACACACGGAAAGACTGTGAGAATATTTGTGAATGTGAAGATTGATTGCTCGTATTTTAAACTACTATCATTCTTTTCGTTTCCTTTTATTTCATGTCATTCAGTGTTACGCATTTTTTCGAATTGGAATTGAAACAAAACAAAAAAAAATTAATTAACGTACGTGAATAATTTCTTCTGCATTTATAAGTGTGAAAATAATTGTGACGAGAAACATTCATTGCGAAATTAATTAGTTCAAAGTTTCTCATTTTCTCCATTGTTTCCAATGTTCCAATCTGAATAATATTCATGATAATAATAATTATTACTATAATTATAGTTATAATAAGAGTGAAATTATGTTCACGTTAATGTGAATAATATGTCAAGATGATAGAAGGAAAATCGATGAAACTAATTAAAAAAATAACTCATATACCCGTATGTCAACTGTTAGTTGTATGTCAAGTTCGCGCGGGATTAATTGATAAATGTTAACATATACAATTATTCCAAGCGAATAATTATGAGAAACAATTATTATTCATATATAGATGTCTATAAAGAGGCTAAAAAAATACTAAGAAATCGCACACGCGACAACATAGAAAGAGAAAAGCGATAAAAAAATTGAAAAAAAAAAAAAGATAATGAAGAAGAGAAATGAATTGGACTCTATAATAATTACGTATCATTGATTCGCCCATACAAATGCGACATTAATAATACCCACGTGCAATAGCTAATGTAGTTTGTCCTAAACAGAAAGAAAAAAAAAGTAAAACCTCGGGCACAGCAGGATATAAATACTTAAATATATTTTGCGTTCACACCAAAAAAAAAAATATATATATATATATATATAAAGGGCCAATTGATCATTGATATCTGCAACTATGCTGTATTTTCGTTTTATTTTTTAACTATGTCATATTTTTCGAATGTTTATTTTTATTTATTCAAGAGCCAAAAAAAAACGAAATAATAATAAAGGAAAAAACGGAGAAGCTAATAAACAAATAAATACAAAGGCAAATCATGCATGATAAGCGAGAGAAACATTATGAGTATGACCGATGGGGTATTGTATTATTTTTATACCAACTCAATATAATTGATCTACCTAAGAAAGAAATGAAAAATATGGGGGAGGATACAATCCAAAATTAATACCTCAATCGAAACGAATTTTTTCTCTCAATGAACCATCGGGAATTATATACATACAGACATATATATATATGTGTCTTCTTATGGGGGGCCTCATAATTCAATGTATCCGCCCTTAAATTCATATTAGAATTTATTTGTTCCTCATTAAAAAAAAAAAAAAAAAAAAAATAAAGCAAATGAAGTCAATCTCTTGTTCTTTAATTGAATAATATTAAAAGAAAATAATCAGTGGGCACTACGTTGTAATTGTCCCAATTATTTACATTACATCTATAACTCAGTGACAAGCTGATGTTATTATGAGAAGTAAGCAAAGTAGCGTTTGATACGCGATTTAAATGAAAAAAAATAATAATATGTAATTGTAAAATTCTATCGTATTAGATATAGATACATTTGTCGTAAAAAAAGAATATGAAGGAGAGAAAAAAGTATTTGGGCATTATGTTCTAATAATCAATATGAAAGAAAAAAATTATTTACGATGTGAATTATTATGATCTGAGGAAGGTGAAGTTACTGAGTAATATAACGGGGTGTATTTAACATTGATGACGTTAATAGAATCAATTATTGTGTGTACTATTTTGCAAATATTTTGCCCTGTTCAATATATATATAAATATATATATACAGAGACTAAAAATAAAAATTAAATACAAAAACCAAATGAAAATGAGATTGACAAACTTGGTGCAATTATAAGCTCGATTGTCTCGAGTTGAAAGCAAAATTTCACTCATTGTAAGTCCATTAGTATTATCGTGTTATTTCTCTTAATTAATTATGATTATTGTTGGTATTTATTCGTATAGTATATATACATCATAAACAAATTTTATAGAGTATTTGATATATATATATATATATAAATATATATATATATATTTGAATGTATATCAATTGTTTCGGTGGTTTTTAAAGCAAACAACAAAAATGCAAATGCAATCTATTTAAATAAAAAAAAATCAGAATCATTAAAATTATGAAGTTTCTATTTGTTGTATAATCTTATTTGTGTTAAGGAGGAGAACAAAAATGACATCCAACAGAATGTTAAACAAATAAATATATAGATGGAACTATCAAGGAGAAATGAATAAAAGAAAGAAAAAGATGAGTTACGTATATCTGCAAAAATCACATTTGTGTCATTGTAGTAAATAATTTGTCTGAATATAATAAAATAAAAGAGCTTCCGCTGAGATAAACAGGGAGAGGGGAGAAAAAAGAATAAGCCTCTAAGCATCTCAGCCAATTTATTTTATTCTATTTGGAACAATGGATTCAACAATGTGTAATACATATATATATAGACAATTTTATGCCGTCTAGATGTTATTATATTTTTGTGCGAGACAGTAATGCCAAGTGAATATATATTTCATGTAATAGAGAACATTGAGGATTAGTTTGAAGGGCAAGCAAGAGAAAAGAAATGATGAGATTGGAGTGTAGGAGTAAGCGAAAGCAATATTGATCGTTGGTTAGAGTCAGCGTTCTCTTACATGATTCTAGTAGTGAGATAAATAAATATATAAAATATATATTTCTTTTTACTGTAATTTTTCTTTTTGATGGCTGAGTTTGCTTAGGAGTGTTGTGATGGTATAGGAAAGAAGAAGTGACGATTTATCTGGTGGTTGCTTCATCCATAGAGTTATAATGTGTGAATCTCGTCTTATAAAAACAACACGAAAATAAAGAAAACAAAATAAAGTAAATATTAAACTAAATTATATTAAATTTTAAATGAAACTATTAATTAAATACTTACTCCATTTTGTCAAACTGGGCTTGATGTACATCAATAATTGTCTTCGTCCAACATTGAACACGCATCCCGTCAAATGTGTAAAATTTATTGTCAATTTTCGGTGCATTTGTTTTTCTTTATTTATTAACATTTTTATTAAGTCCATGATTATTCATATACGTATATAAATTTATCCGAACAAACAACTGCTCGTGCTTATTATATATATGTTGAATTAAATGTCTACACTCAAATTTATGTAGAAAAAAATATGAAAGTTGATTGAAAAAAAAAAAACTAAAAAAAAACGCGAAGGAAACAAGAAAAATCAACGCGGGATGAGTAATGAAAAATGTGTAAAAATTTATGCACATTGTAAGGGTACATACACATAACTTTTTCGTTATAAACGTAAACAATTAAACAAAAATAAAACATATATAGAATATCGTGAAACAATTCGAGGCTGATATATAATTACTGAGCTCGGATACAGCTGGTCTGACCGTACTCGAAAATCATATCACTCGTGCGATTGAAATAAAAAAAAAAACATAAAGCCCTTAAACACAAAAAAAATATATATCTTTGCATTGAAATGTTTAAATGTCATACTGAGAGAATTTAGCGGCATACATGTATGGAAGAATTGTAATTTCATAGTTTAAATTCTAGTCTCTAAGTTGGCCCTTATGTTATTCAACTGTATAATGAAAAGAGAAAAAAAAAACAAAAATAACAGAAAATATAATTGCCAATTATCAAAGCTAATAGATAAAAGTACCGGCCGCAACTCGAATACTTTTCATGCCCGCACGCTCTTTACCAAGCCTTTATATACCAGTCGTCAATCCACGAATTTATTCATCAGCCATAACGAAAAAATACATATATCAATATGTATATCTATCACATTATCTGGAATTTATTTCGCAAAAAGCTTGAGTTTTATTCGAGAAGCTGTCATTAATAAATATATATGTATATTTATATACATGTAAATATGTATGTTCACATACATATCTATATAAACGTATACATTTATATATATATATAGAAATATATTTATATGCATAAAATATATAGTGTAATCAAAGTTAATATATAATAAATGGATGGACCTGGACCTGTAGAACAAATGCATTTTTATTCATATCATTCAACAAAATCAACAGTTAATATAATTTATATCAATTAATATTCTGTTTTTATTAAGTTTTCATTATCTAATAAATCAATAAATGTTAATGCAACCAATAATACTGTATGAAGATGTTCACGAGTTGCTAAAGTACTTGATGTATATTTTGTTAAAACATCAGGTTCAACGGAAATCAATGGTTTTTCATTATTATTTTGTGATCCGGCAAGAATATTAGCTACAATTGATTCTGCTGAAATATTCTCAGATCCTAAATTGAGATTGTATTTACGCGCAGATGTGCGAGCTTGCAACGTATAAAAATTTGTTATTAGTTTAATTTCATCATTTTCCCCTCGATCTCGCAATCCCAAAGCACTGATAATTGTTGTTATTGCTTGTTGACGTTGCAAATGCATTATGTATGAGGCACTTTTCAACTTACTCAATGATTTATACTGATCAGCTTCCATAACATAAGCATCAGCATACGGCAATTCCAATACAATTTCGATTATTAAATTAATTAATGGTACTAAACCGACTTTTGATGTATGTTGAAATGTTGTAAAATTCCAATGGGATAAATTTTTATTTTTGTCTATCATTGCCCAATATATTTCATTTCTCCACACGTGTAGCGCCAAAGTTTTTTTAATGTTCTGAAAAAAATAGTGTCAAAATATTGTATCTTGTCGATTATATTGGAAAAACATTGGATAATTTGACTTCATCTACTCACCATTTTTGAATACTTATCGATATTAGGTGTGACAAGTGATTTCGGTACACGGATTTTTTCAATTTTTCGTGTTTTTCCACCAGACAATATTGATTTACAAAGTTTAATCAACGGTGTCACATTTTGAGTTATAATTATATCATCAAACGTTTGAAAATTACCATTTTTCTCGCGATAAGCCAGTAATTTTTTTAATTGATGTTCTTTTATATCATATTTTACAAATTCTTCCATTGTACAACTATTGACTGTGTTGAGAATTTTCAATTCTTCATCTTCAGTAAATTTTGCAGTTCGATAAGTGGGGCTATACATTGCAGATGAACTGTGATATTTTAATGTAGACAAGTAATTCACATGCTTAAAAAGAAGACAATCAATATTAGAAACGAATGTAAATTTTATAAAATGCATAGATTATAAAATGATTATTACCGGTCTGATTTCTAATTGTATAATTCTATTGATTGTGGATAACATATTGTTCATTCATTAATTAATATCGTTTGATAAATATCAATATACAATTATTAAACATGTAATGAAAAAACAACAGTCACAAGAATTATGATAAATGCATACTTGCTGTCATAACCTTATTATGACACACATAACCTAAAAAAAAAACAAACTTTATTAAGAATGACAACCTAAAATTAATTTAATATATCTTTAATCTATTTTTTATTATTCACTTCATAAATCGAATATACTGCATTATTCCCGACATTCTTTATAAATTCAACTTACACGTCTTGTAATATAATGACTATGCAAACGTTAATCTCTATTATACCGGCAGGACGTATGTATTTTTCCCGCTTTGAAAATATATCAACAAAAGCGTGTGATACTTTAATTAAATACAATCTAATAAATAAAATTCATACGAGAATAATAAATTTATTGTAGCTTACAATTATCATAAAAATAATAGTATAAATTAATCGTGCATATTTGAATTGAAAAAAAATCATTCTATCGTTCAACTGATTCCAACGGTACGACATTGCAGCCCAACAATCCTCTGCCACTCCATGGCCGTGGTGTTAATGACAAAATAACAATTCTTTTATCCAAACGTTTAACTTTCAGATCGATAGGCTTGTAGCGACTCTGCTCCACAAGATCACCAATGTCTTTCAAGACTTTAAAGTTTTGAGAATTAATCGATCCAAATTCCATAATGAGATCATTCTCACAAATTCCCTACAATTATAGATATATATTTATATCATTTATTCAAACATCCATCATGAAAGTTCATAAGTTTAATAAATCATAGAATTGGATGGAATTTATCCTTACAGCCTGTTCAGCTGGCGATCCAGCAGAGACTAAATTTACTCTGAGAAACGGTTCACTTGTCATATCATCATCTGCTGCATTCATCGAATCTGGTGTTCGACTTGATGTTGTCTCTCCTTTATCGTTTCCTGCAACTGAATGAACTTTGGCCAAACCATCCTCGATCTTTCTCATAATAGATTTGTGGTCATTCTGCAAACCTGTTATAATGATTTAGTTTATATGTTGAATACTGGTAATCCATGAAGTAAAGGATATACAATAATATATTAATTTACATATTATAGTATGACGAGCATGTCGCACTTGATAAACATCGATATCAGCACGTGGATAGCCCTCAGAATCCACTAAAGCATCATCCATTCCTACATGATTCTGAAATATATATCATTATTGGTATTGATTCTATTAGGAAAATCATCGAGTCATTGATGTTGATGGAAAACATAACCTCTGTGATATAAAATTTTGCCACTTACCGCATTTAAAATCACTTGGAGCTCTTGCAATTTAGCTTCAATCTTTTCCTTCTCTTTCATGAGGTCTAACACTGCTTTCTTTGCATCTTCAAGTTCCATATCCACAACCATTTTTTGGTGCTTTATATACGTGTGTACATATATATATATGTATATTCTTTTTATTTCCAACGATCAACAACGGTAGGGTAATTTTACATATGAACTACTGCAGAAATATGACTACTCATTGGTCGAAGGCCAAACAGAGGTTGTCAACCTTTAAATACAAATGACATGAGATTATGACATGCGTTTTCAATTATATAATAGGTACACATGTGGTATAGTAGGGAAAAACAAAAGAAAAATATAGTGAAATAGGAAAGTTGTGAACAAGAATAAAACTTATCACAAAACTAAAAGTACTCGAGTTTTATATAGATTACAAGATTTTCTTTTATTGTGTATAGTTTTCACACGTTATACACGTCAAATGTTTCATCATTTGACCATTCAATGCGAAAGTATTAAACTAACAATCAATGACCTAACACAGTATCTTTATACGAATATTAAAATTTCATTCTGATTACGAGAAACACAAAAAAAAATGGAAAGATATTTGATCAGTGAATTGATTACGATGTCAGTGTGTATGTGTTTTACAATTATTGTAATGTGCATTACATTGTATGGAAAATAATAGATTGTATTGTTGAATGTTCTCATAACAACAATGAAGTTCAATTTGATTAATCGTTAAACCTTCCCCTCACCACGATTAATAGATTAACCAATTGACAGAATTAAATTGGGCGACGAAAAATCTACAATTGCAATTTCATATAATGCAATAACTAACTCGTAGGCGGTGGTGGTGGCGGCGGTTGCGCTAACAATGTTGGCAAACTATTGAGATCTATGCCAGGTGGCGCTGGAGTTTGTTGCTGTTGTGGTGGCGGCGGCACAGGGGCAGCTGGTGGCCAACCACCCATATGCTGTGGTTGCCAACCCGGATAACCAGGTGGTGGTGCTGTACCTGGTGGCGGTGGTCGCATTGAAGCCTGTTGTGCCTGTTGCCAAGGTGGAATTCCCATACCTGGTGGTGGCATTTGAGTCGGTGGCATTTGTCCTGGTGGCGGTGGTTGATTATTGCCAGCCATCCATGGCATAAGAGGTGGTATGTTTGGTTGATTAGGTGTAGAACCCGGTGGCGGTGGTGGAGGTTGCATTACACCTGGTGGTGGTGGCATACTAACTGGTGGTTGTTGCCATTGCATATTCATCCCATTCATATTATTAGGATCGCCTTGACTCCAAGGTGGTGGAGCCATACCAGGTGGTGGCATCATCGGTCCGCCTTGCATCATTTGGGGTGGTGGATGAGCAGGTGCAGCCATTAAAGCTCTAGGCGCTTGTTGACGATCGAAAAGTCCGGGATAATTGGGATTCGGATTGGGACGCGATTGACCTGATTTAGATCTGTCTGGCGGTGGGCCCTCACCCAATTCAGCCATTAGTGACATATATTCCTCGTCAATTTTGGCTTTATCACCTGCTGGACCGCTCATTCCACCCATTCCTGCTGCAGCTGGGCCTCCTTGGCCGGGACGCTTTGATCGGCAATCTCTTGCAATATGTCCAGCGCCACCGCAACTTGAGCATACGATATTGTTGGTGACATTTGGTTTGTCGGGACACTAGTGGACAAAAAAAAATGGAACAATGTATATAGATGAGCAGTGCTTTAAGCTCATAAATTTGTTGGTTATAATTCGTGAGTTTATTAATTACCAGCCATGACTTGTGATCAGATGCACCGCAATTTGTGCATCGTGGTCCGTCATTTTCACGTAGAGTTCCATTAAGTAATGCTAATTCACGTAACTGATTGCGTCTCAAGTCATTTTGTCCCTCAGGCACTTCAACACCTTGCCTGATAATTTCGTGTATCTAAAAAACCAAGTAAATCAATGGGACAACATGAAGAATTGTGCCAAAATTGCTATTAATAAATGTGCATACTCTTTCCACGGCTTTTTTCACAGCGTCCAAATTATTTGCAGTTATGTACGCATGAAGTGGTTCATCCTCGCCTGGCAATGGTTGACCATCTTTTCTGCCAACTTTTCCTTCTTTCACTGATCCTTTACCACGAATAATAATCTTCGCTCCTGTTTCTTTTTCCATCGCTAATAAAAAAAAATTAAATTCACGTTATCCAGTAAAAAAAAAATGTTACGTTTCACTTTTGATTAAAATTAGAATATCTCTCATTATCAAAAATGAAATAATTTTTACTTACATTTCAAAGTGTTACCGCGCGGTCCAATGAGCAAGCCAACAAAATTAATGTCTGGATGCTCTTCTTGAGGTATCATAACTTTATCGTGTACACGAATTATCGGCGGTCTGTCAAGACAAAAATTGGTTTATAGATATTTTTATTATAAATATTAATGTGCAATACAAATGGATAAGTACAACTTACTTATAATCTGGTGGTGGTTTAAAGTCAGGATTTATCTTTAATATTTTTTGAATTAAGTTGTGCCGCTCTTCTTCCAATTTACGTCTCGTACGATATTCTCTTGTGTTCAACCGCTTGCCATCGCTACTGTAAATTGGCTCAGGCGACGGTGATCTGAAAAAAAATGATAAATCCTCATTATGATCGCGTCGTCGATATGAAAATTCGTACTAGCTTATACAAGCGGACCTAATCCTATATCAACTCTGCCTGAATAGATACTAGATGCCAACAATAAATTGTCAGAACACAAAAATGAATTTTATTGAGAAAGAAAGAGAGAAATAAATAAATAAATCAGTAAATAAATGAATGAATTGATATATTTGAATGCTCATAGAAATCAGAAGTATTTTATTATTGGACAAAGTGATTAGGCGCAGTTATATCTTTTTCGAATATTATTTGAGATAAATATTATGGATTATGTCGGTGGAAAAACAAAAAAAAAAACGAATTAATTATTTATTGAATTCATTGACAAATTTGAAAAAAATAAAATTGAATTCCCAAGACAATAGCGCGATTATTATTTGAAATGTAAAATTATGAAGAGTCACACTGCTGTGAATAAGAGTGTGTGATTTAACGTATTTTTTGTATCTTTTTTACTTTTTGTTTATTAAGCTAATTTGTTGATAACCACTGGAAGACTGCACGATTGTACACGGCATATTTGGGTATGATGTCAGCTGCTAAGATAAATCCTGCGATTATTATAAAAACACACAGTTTGATTGTTGTCATTAATTAGCGGTAAAGTTTTGTTGTACGTAATAAATACTAAATGTGGTAAATAATGATAAAGAACAACAAACAGGTCCTGCTATAATTACAATCGTTATTTGACCTATTGGAATAAATCAGTGGATTAAAAAAATATCGAGGGAAACGAGTTATATTTTTTCAAGATGTACCTGAAAGTAATTCGAGTATTAAATTGAATGTCAATTTATATAAAGATTTATCTCTTTTTATTTTTTCCTGTAATTGGCTCGAATAAATTTTTCAATTAGTCATTGAAATTATGTGGCAGTAAACTATTAAAGAAATGAAATTATTACAAAAAAAAAAAAAAGGAAGACAAAACAATACTTTTGTGTGTTAATTCTCGGCAGCCTATATTCTTTTCTGATATAACCAAGATCACCCATGCAAATTTTTTTCGTTTTTTCAGTTTTCATATTTACACTCTCATTCATTCTATTTAAATGAGGAGGAAAAAAACAAAAACATTACGTTATGCACACAGATCATCTCGGAATAAACAATTACATCATCTAAATAAATTTCAATTAGCTAAACGTTTAAATGAATATTAGGCAGTGGTGTAGATCTTACGCTTAACAAATTAAAAAAAAAAGAAAAAAAAAACGAAGGTGAAGAAATCTCTAAAATAAATTGATTAGAGCGAATCAATATTTATCACAAATTCATCTTCCGGCTTCTTGTGTAGATGTATGTAGGTATTGAGTGCATTAAGCACTATATTTGCTTATTTTTTATTTGTTCAGTTTATCACGTAGATAACAATTTTTGGCAATTGCTCAATCCATCAATCAATCAATCAATCAATTAATCAATCAATGTATCAATGAATGAATCAATCAGGTGGATAGTAGTAGTGGCAGTAGATTTATGAATAATGTAATGGTCACTTTGTGGAATGTAAGTTTCGTTTCAAACCTTTCCTCAGGGTTTAGTGGTATTCCCAGATCTCCAGTCCTTAGTTTCCTGCTGATTTCCTCAATCTGCAGCTGAACTGTAAACCAATGGGTTAGAGGGGGCAGAAACCCCAACAATTAGACAATGTCAACTTACTACAAAATAATATTCATTTTACATAAACCTATATTTTGGTTTCCAGTTTTCTTTCTTTTTTTTTTTTCTCGCTGAAGAATGTGAGGTAACTCGGGAATTAATTACACTCAATATCAATCCAATCATTAAACCACTAACGACCAATTACCGATCAATAGCAAAAAAAAAAGAATATAAAAAAAAAAACTGTGTACTTGTGAATTATTTCCAAAGTACCGCACATCTCCACAAGTCATTTCATTCTTGTATACTGAATATAGTATACACATGGAAACATCAATTCTTACCTTCACAAGTGTCTTTTCTCTTTTTTCTCAATCAATTCCACTCAACATATACATATACATGTACATATATACATGTACACGTATATATTCATACAAATTTACATTAGATAGTCAATCAATCAACCAAACGAATTAAATAGTCAATAATAATAATAATAATAATCATCTCAACAAAACTTACAAATAAATTACTAATCTAAAATAATAATGATAATAATAATAATAATAATAATAATAATAATAATAATAATAGTAATAGCAATAATAGTAATAATAATAATGAGAATAATAATAAGATTAAAATTATGTTACAAACTAAATAGTAAATTGAATGTAATTAATTAACCAACTTACATAAATATGCTCGTTCCTGTTCAGGTGTAAGATTTGTAGGTAGAACTGTTGGCATCCCGGGAATAAATGTTTTATCATGTTCACTGCCGCCCCATCGCGTTTTTCGCCTTTTACGACGCTCTTCCTTCGATTCTTTTTCCATTTGTCCATCGTCTGCAATAACACCCAATAAATAATCAACAATATAAAATGACAAACAAAATTTTTTCTATTGCTTTTCCTCGTATGAAATAATTATTTGTACAAGCAATAAATTTCCATTAATATTATACAATTATATCGATTGAATAATTATAAATGCAAGATATTACCATCGTAATTTCCATCACTTTCGCGTTTTCTACTTGACGATGAAATTGATGAATTGGAGTCTAACTGTGATCCATTGGCAATTGCAGCAGAAACAGCAGCAGCAGCTGCCGCGGCGGCTGCAGCCGCGGCATTGGCACTCGCATTGTTATGTGCATTTTGTAAATAACTTGGATTCAATAGTGATGTAAAATTACGTGATTGATTCATTGCAATGTTTGTTGACACAGGCGCACTTTTAATACGCTAATGTCGACAAATACGATAGCGAGAATCCGTTGCGTATATTATAATGTACGTCCACTTTAGTGAAATGATCACACGCGCTATATCCAACAGACACAAAAAATGGCGAACGACTAATGTATATTTTGTGGATACAACGTTGTCAATTTTATTGATGTACACTGTATAGTCGCCTGGCCGCCTCTCAGAATTATACTGACTCGCCATCTGTATCCGTTTACAGACAACAAAATTCATGGCGTCAATAAATCCCACCAATGGAATATCGCACGTGTATATATATTATTATATAGCACTAAATCAAGATTATTGAAATGCATGAAGAATAATAAACAATACAGAATCTCGTGTTTACATACACCATTTTTACATTAATCACCGATGTATGAATAATGTGTTACAATTAATGTATTAATGCATTGAACTATCAACAAATTATTGGTTCATATATCTATATATACTGTTGAAATGATTGATCTGGTATTGTCAAATCAACAAGTATTTGTATGGAATGCCGAAGGTATATCAGTATTTTTTATCTTTGTAATTTATCCTTTAAAGTATATTTATTTATTAATAATGAGTTGTTAATTATGAATGAAAACAGAATTTTTTTCTATGTCATATGAATATTTCTCACTTTTTAAATTTGAAACTGCTTACACGATATAAATATATATTGTTTATTAATATTTAGATTTTAATGATTGCATTCGGTGCAATATTAATCAATCATGTATCTCAATTATGATTTTGTTTGGATAGATTGGCTGACATTGCGAAAAGAATATCGAATAATTGGTGAATTTGTAGGATGTTTAACAACATTACCAAGACAAGAAATACTTCGTGGATTACCATTAAATTTACTTCCAGAAGAGGTAACTCTTCTGCTTGAAATGAAAATTGCACGATTAATAGAAATACCGTGTTTGCAAGAAAAACCTAATGGTGATTTGATAAAGAAATTCAATGAATATCGTCAACAATTACTTGTTGAACAGGAGAAATGTCTTATTGAAACGAGACGAGCACAGGTTTATATTATATATTGTTTTGTCTATGATTTTCATAACACAGCTAAAGTCGCAATGTGCCATTTATTTATTATATATATATATATTAATTGGTAGATTGTTGATTTGATGGATAAAATTGTCGAAGGCAAACGGCGAAAACTTTTAGGATTAAAAAGAACGAAAAAGGAGTTGAGAAAACCATTGGATGACGATACAACTGCGGCAATGAATAATGTAGAAATTGATAGAGACGCGTTGTTGGATGAGGAAATGAAAAAAATTCCGAAACTTGATCCTGCAGAAGCTCTCGTTCAAAATCATACTGGTATATTATATACGAGTCAAAGTGGTCACTTTATTTTTAATTGTTAATGTCAAGCATTTATGTAAAGACGATTTTCTTTTTCTTTAGCTTATCCTTGGGCGAAAAATATTCGTGTTGCACAATGGAATTATCCTGAATCAATTGAAGAGAAATTGCGATATAGAGTGTATAAAGATTTATGGGAACAAAACTTTTATGTTACAACTGGCGAGAAATTTGGCAGTGACTTTCTTGTATACCCTGGTAATATACATCACGAATTCATAATTGATTTAATAATTACTATTTATTTGTAACATCCACTGAATATAAATTTACCTTGCAGGTGATCCGATTATGTTTCATTCGCAATTTGTCGTTCAATGTAAAGATATAAATGACGAAATAACAATTTTAGATTTTTGTGGACAATGTCGTGTCGCTTGTCACGTAAGAAAAACGCTACTTTATGCGTATTTCTCAGACAATAATGAAAATATCAATTATCAATCAATTCACTATGAGAATTCAAGTATGATTTAATTTACATTTACTATACATGAAATATATTCTTTAATATCAACGTTTAGTTTCCATGTTGTACATATTATTTATATTGAATATACATTTTTAAACAATATCAATTAATTTAAAACGATCGTGTTGTGGTTCGGGAATAATATTGAAATGTTTTTTATAAATAACCGAACCTTCTCGTCCACCGTAATGTCGTTGAATCCACGTATGATCCCAATTCGGATCAATTTTTTCACATGTTATGATAACCTTTCCTGCTTCTATGGCAAACAAAGTTCCATTCTTTCCAAACCCAACCTGTTGATATATTGTAATAATGAGTATTGACGTACAACATTCTCCAGCAGTGTTAATAAATACATAATAAATATTGATTTACATGTAGACCCGGATGCCACCGTGCAGTATTTTGTGTAGCTAAAATTTTTCCTGCTGGTACAACGTGTCCATCCATAACTTTCCATCCTCTATGCTTGGGTCTACTTTTCTTACCTCTATTTTTCGTAGTCGAACTTGCTTTCTTTGCAGCATTTCGTACAAATGCTGGAAAATAAAAGACAATACATTTCGGTGTAAATTATTGCAAGCTATCATTACGTATATCTAAACAATGAGTACATTTATATTTTTCAACAGATAACCTTAAAAATAATCATACCAAGATTCTGTGAAATAGGCATTAATAAATTTTGTTTGGCATTTTGAATTGATGTAAATAATAATTGAGATATCATTGACATTTTGATATTTTCAAGGAATATAAAGAGTATTTTGTTTTTCAATCAATCGGTTATCTCCTCCCGGTCAACAACACAAATGAATATATACATATATATAGATATAGAAGAGTTGCAAAACTTTATGGCACCATTTTCAAATGATGGAAAGTGAAAAAAAAAAAAATGTAACCACGCGCATAATCGAGAAAAGGGTGCGTACGATCGTTCAATGCAAAGGCAGCCAGAGGCAGCCTAAATATTTACATCTTCGAAACGTCTGTGGGGGTAATTTTTATTTGTCACAATGATAGATGGAAACATATCAATGGAGGAAGACACAGAGTTACGGGATCTGGTGGTACAAACGCTTGAAAATAATGGTGTTCTTGCCAAAGTCCGGGTAAGATAGTATTATATCATCAATATAGTTGGGTGTGTATGTTTTTGGAGGTTAACCAAGGACGTGAGGCGCAATCAGGATATTGAACTGTCTCGTAAATATATTGCGTGAGTGATATAGCTATTTTGTATTTATTTTCATTTTCACAGGCAGAACTTAGGGCCAGTGTGTTCCTAGCACTTGAAGAACAGGAATCTGTAGCGGTGAGTGATTATTGTATTACTCGATGAGTGAAAAAAAAAAAGAATGCTTGCTGTTTATGAAACATTAGTATTACATGTGGGCAACATTTTTATTGTGTTTTTTCTTCTTTTTTTTCGTTTACTTTAGAATCCTGAACCACTTCTAAACAAAACCGTAAAACAGTACCTGGGTAATTCTGAAGGGAAATTGTTATTTTCATTAGTTAGGGAGTTTCTAGAATATTTTGGTTTGGATTATACTATTTCCGTGTATGATCCAGAAACATATATTGGTAAAGAGTACAACTACATGGGCAGAAATAAATTATGTGAAAAATTGGGAATTAATTCTACTGAACCATTGCTTGGTGAACTTTTAAAAAACAGCATAAATGGTGCCTTAAATAATTCAAAGGTAATATATATATGTATATATATATATATATATATATATATATATGTGTGTATTTTTTGGTTCGATTTAATGGATTTAATAAGTGATAAATATATTTATTTATAATGCGAGTGACTTTTTCTTTCTTTTTCGTCATGGCAATATTTATAGAATGAGACGGCAAATGATAGTAGACTGAGTAAATTATCTGAAACATCGACCAATTTCAACAATGCCACATTTGAAGTTTCTGTTCCAAAAATAGTACATAAAGACTCAACATCACTCTCAAATGACAATGACTCATCTGAGAAAGCTGAAAGTTTATCTGATATCAGCCAAGAAGTTCCAATAAACGTGACAATAACGGATAAAAAAATATCCGATAACACCTCCATTAATTTATTAAATGACAATTCAAATTGTGAATTACGAAATAGGCCACTCAGGGAAAATTTACATTTGGAAAATACATTAGAGCTCGACAATACAAATGAAACGGGCAGTATAAATTCACATATTAACTCAGTCAATTCAACAGTAAAAAATCAAAAAGCAGCCATAATCTGTCCTACAAATGATACCAAAGTTGATAATCCGTCAAATTTATTCAATACAAGTGAGCATTTAATTAAGTTTGATGAGTCTGTTGTTTGCAGTCAAGAGCAAATAATATTAAATGAAGACGCATCAAAATCGAAGATTATAAACACTGTGGAATTGCAAAATACTAATAATACTCAAAATGGACGTGAAGTTGACGTTGAAAATAATTTTGGAAGCACTGTTTACTTTGAAGAAATAATAGTTGATGGTAAAAAAGAGAGAATTGTGCCAACACGAAAAGCAGAACCATTGTTGGGGGATTTACCACCACTTGGACCAAAGTCCAATTCAATATTTAGCGATTTGCCACCATTGAACGGGAAAAAAACAAATATCAATGATATAAAAGCATTGATGGATATTGGACGGAGTACGTGATAATATTTAAAATAAAAAACAAAAATAAATGATAAAAAAATATTGAATTAAATGTAATTACAAAAATTGTTGCAGCAGGAGATGGCGCCGACAATTACGAAGAAGATTTCATATCGTCAGCATCTGGTAGTGCAAATGAACAGAGTCCAGCGAAAGATCCTGACAAAAGTTTTGAATCCAGTCCTACAAACAAATGTCACACTCCCAGTGATAAAAAGAGCCCCAGTGCACAGAGCGAAGACACAAGTGAAGAAACTGATGATATTGAAGAGGTGTTGAGCACTAATGCATCTTGCGTGAGTGATACAATTATTATTTGAAATATGTTTGGTTATGTGGTGGCCGCGTAGCGATAAAAAAGCTCGTCATTATATTTTATTATAACTTCAAAAAATGCGAAACCAATGAAAAGAGAAACAAAAAATGTATAAGTGTAATGCATCGCTGTTTCATTCCAGCTTGAAGATGCCAGCGAGGATAAGAGTGTAACAAATTGTGCGACGGGTATAACGTCTGACTGTCCCAAGGAAGCGTAGTTTGTAATTTATTTCTGTTTATAATTACGGCCAACCGTGTTTATTTTCGTTTCTGTATCACAATTATTATTTTTTTTTTTTTTTGATAACTTTCTAATAACTGATGATAATGTGTATTTGGACATGGTCCATACTGATTATTTTCCAACAAATGGAAAACAATATTTCGGGCACGACACTGCCACACGTGGCTCAATACTTGGTAAGTAGCGCTGCAAAATAACGTAGAAGGAATTTAATATAAATATTAAAATATGGAATATCGAATTTTATCCCGATTTTAATTTCTTTTTATACAGAAAAAATATCTTCAATTATATTTTTCTACATTGTGTAATGGCAATATCCAACTAAGACTTATAGTCCATTCAAATATATGTATTTCATTTTAGATTATTTCTTTTTTAATCAACAATGATGAATATTCCTCCTGCGTTATTATGTGGATGTGCTTAGTATTACTATTATTGTAGATAATTCTTATAAGAAGATAACTAGAGCACATTTATTATATGCGCTGATAAAAAAAGTCGATATCACGGTAGCGACTTTTTTACCTTTGGTATTGATTCATAAAGTCCCATTTTTTTTTGTGCAAATTAATTTATCCTCTGTCGTTACGCGTGAAAAAAAAATATTCCTGCATATAATATGACTGTTATTGTATTACCTCATTTGACTGAAGTTAACTGCTATATAGTATCCTTTGTGGTACTAGTAAATCATCCGTCTATAAATAATGGATTACGTGGACACAAAAAAGAAGATGAAAAACAAAACAAAAATAATCTATGGAGTTATTTTTTTCTTGATGATGATAAATGGTGCTAAGTGTTTGAAATTAAAATTGTCTATGAGAGTTGAGTAAAGTTAGGGTGCTTGTATATTTTTCTTGCATAAATATAAGTACGTCAAATGAGAAACAATTAAAACTGTATAATATATATTACATTTATTTGGAAGACGAAAGTAATCCAAGTACAGTAATAATTATTGATGTAATTGCGATTAAACAACGCTTTTAAATCCTTGTTGCATCTCTATTGATGTCATATACAAAATACTTGAGTACAATTAAACGATAAATTAGTTTCAGAAAATTATCTTGATGCGAAACGAATAACGATCAAATATTTAATTATCAATCAAAGGTAAAGAAAAAGCTCATTGAGACAAAAAAATGATTCATCGAACTGCTACCAATGCCAATGAAAACACAAACAAACAAATCAATTATAAGTCTGCATTTTTCATAAAATTAATTGAGCTCCGAACACCAATATTTGCCCTATATTGACTCGAGTATACAACAAAAAATGAAAATAGTAAATGAAATAGAAATAGTTGTGTTCCTACAAAACCAATCGACGTGGTTACATTCTGCTATCGACACAGATTTTTTTATCAATTCGTCTTTTTGCAGTTCTTATAAGGCAATGGATAAACAAAAAAGAATATTAGAAACAATAATGCGATGAAAACAAAAAAAAATTGATAAAAATCAGGACTGTATTAAACATTCCTACGTGTATTAGAATTTAAGAAATAGATACATTCCATCGTTAAGGTAGTAATCTAAATGGCTAACAATAGTAAAAAGCGTGTAATGGATTTGTATTTTTCACAGTAGCACATAAGAAAGAAGAAGATATTTTAATTGTTTTTAAATCATGCATTTATCATGAATTATCAACAGCATACAATTTTATATTTTATTCGAAATAATCAAAAATGATTCTAGAACTGAGAAAAAAAAACAAAAACAAAAATACAAATTGAAAATCAAACTACGCAGCATGATGGTTCCTCGATTGACTGATTGATTATAATTGTTACATTATTTTTTTTTTTTCTTTTAACAATGCAATATATACTTACTCATATTAATTAAGTATCTATGATTATTATCAATGAACATATAAATACATTCGGTGGGTCCTGATTCTCTTGCTACCATACACACACCCACAAATACAAGCAAACACATTTATAGAATAAAACAAAAAAAAAACAAAAAAATAGTATATGAAGTATTAATTGAAATTCACTCATTGTATTTTTTCATAGAAGCACAGATAATCAATTTGTAACCACGTTGTAATATTGGTAGCTATATTGTGCCTTTTTAGTGTATAAAAACAATTACTATTTAAATAATATAAGCAATGCTAATTGAATAATGTGAAATTGTGGGTTGTCATGAATAATATTTCGTTGTTTAAAATTCAACAATATCCACGTTTCCATAGATACAGGTATATTTATTTCATCAAATTGTTTCTGATAATATTCTAAATATTTATCGTTTGTGTTTTCAACTTATTATTTTTTTTTCGTGCGAGTATATTATTTATCGTGCATGTTTTTATTTTTGTTCCTTTTTTTCTTTTTTTCAAACAATTGAACAATAGTATTGTTTCAATCATGATTGACTTTGTTTTTCTTTTTTTTACTGATTTAGAAAATATTTCGTTTGTAAACATGAATAAAGATTTTCAGAAGTCATGGTGGTATTGATATAGGAATTTGTTGTAATCGATTTTTGCGATTGTTTCTGAATAATAATTACATCATGATGTGTGGCATACTCTCATACTGAATTATGCCACTGTATATAAACACACACACACTGACACATTTATATATATATATTTCAATCATAATTTTAACTATTAAGAACGGTTTGAATTATTGTAACGTATTTCAATTGTCAACATTGACTTTGGTATAATTTAGATCATTTCATACGTAATTCCAAAAATATACTGCATCGAAATTGAATGTAAAATATGAATGTCATCCTCAATTACGAATGAACATTTTTTCTCGTTACTATTCATGTTCTATCGAGTAATTAATTATCTTTTGGAGAAACAAGATCAAAACGTGGCGTTGGATTTTAATTTCGTGTGGAAATAGACCTAAACATGTTCCTATGATATAATTTGTAAAGAAAAAAGAAAGTAATTGTAATAATTGTACTCAACAGTCCAAACAGAAATAATGATGTTGCGAATAGTAATCACAATATTGTCCCTATTTGTAATATTTACATACACATCAATTTAACAATTTATTAAGTAGAAGAAAAAATTGAAAGTTATTTGTTTTTCATTTCATTATTGATATACATTTGATGTGAAATTTCAACACGATAAATGCTTTTAGATTATTGTAACCAGATAAAATTTATTTTCCAATACATAATCTATTTACACATTTACATTTTATTGCGTTCTCTTTGCAATCTTTGGGTATATGCCCTTGAGACAACATTAAAAGCATCCATGTAACGATCCATACACATTGCAACACATTTCTGTAACAAATAAAATGAATCAATGATTTCAATTGCATTTTATTTCATGAAAGGGGTTAGTTTTTTGTCATATACCTGTTCCGAATTATCGAGTGAGGTGCCAGGTTTTATCACACATTTTTTGAAACATTTCTCGGTTATTTTCTTTAAATAAACAATAATAATTATCAAATATATTCAGAAGTAAATGGAAATTTGTACATAAAAATCGAATCAAATTATGCAATGTTACCGTAAGTAATTCTTGAACATTGGCAATTGCGAATTCCTGTTTAACTTGCTGCATAAGTTCAGTGCGTTCAGCTCCAGATAATACACCACTTTGAATTGAATCCATTTCTTCTGGTTGATAATTAATAAATTATTTTATATTATTTCAATGGACATGCGATAACATGCTACAACACATGCTTTTTCACCCGCCGTACGAAATATTTTACACAGCACTGAAGTTATGCGCCAATCATTTAACCTCAAAAATTCTCGATATTCATGCAATCGAGTGTCGAACGAGAACCTCGACTGAAAATGCGCGCCATGACACTTCTCTTTTATGAAAATAGGAAAATCAATTCAATTGCTGATAGAAATTGAAAAATATAGTTTGTGTATCGCTAATTATTTGTACCGCCAAATATGAATCCAAACGTGCGAGAGCATCCGGCAGATTTAAAAGCCAAAGAAATTTTATTTGCAGTGTCGACAAATTCTAGCAAAACAACAAACTGTAGGAATCACGCAGGTAAGTCTAATTTCTATAAAAGAAATTCGAGCGCAGCTAAAGTTTTATAAGAGGGGAGTAATTAAATATGGGCTACCATTTTGTTTTTGGGGACAAAAATATAAAATTATTAATAAATAAATTTTTATTGTAATATTAATTAGACATATATTTTCAGGAAACAAAGTAACACTCTTATATTGTTATTGATAAACTATATTGTCAAAATTGATAATCAAACAAAATTGCAAAACGGGCACTCGATATGGAACAATTAATCAATTATGAACAATAGAACAACAGTATCGATATGAACTTAATGATCTTTTGAGAAAATAACAATAACGAAACTTTATCTAATTGTAATAGATCAAATCAGTTTGGTGAGCGTAAAAATTGTAAAAGTAGTCGGTTGTAACGTCTTCCAGTTGTTTGTTGTTGAAAAATGTTAATAGCCCATATTATATGACAAGCCCATATTTACTTACTTCCCTCTACAAATTAATTATATCGAATATTTTCAGTAAAATATTTTTTTTATTTACCAATTGGTTTTTTACTAATCTTTTAGGTTCACCAACATCAAGTGTATCATCACGTCGATCGTCTATTAACATAGATTTTTGCTATGAATATGAACGGCGTAAAAGATGTGACTGTTCTAAACAAAATATTGTCATTAAACGACCTGAAACATGTCCTCGTTGTGATAAAAATAATTCATCAAATAATGCTCCGATCTTGTCTTCATTAGCGAATTCACAATCACTTGAGTGTGAAAAAGAGTTACGTTTCATACGCGCTGTTATTTGGATGAAGTCGATAGTAAAGATGATGGAAGAAGTATCAGAAAATGACATCAAAGAAGTTTTTGGACCTTTATTGACGAAGAACATTTGTACTGGTGAGAAAAGACAGTACCGTATTCCAGATGTCGAAGAACCGTCAAGTCCAACAAGTCCTATCGTCAGTTTCTGTGAAGGTTCCTCTGAGCATATAAGTAATAGCGAAGCAATGGACACCATTGGTGATAGTGGTATTATTGTACTATTTGATTCTTTTAACACAACATCCAAATGCGAGTTTCCCAAATTGGCTTGCGATAAGGATAATAATGTCCCACAGTCTTCGAAAGCAGTTCATGCCTCCGAAGATACTGAAGATGAACACGTGAATAAAAAATTGAAACGTTCAGAATTGACTCTTTCATCGACATTTCTTTCAAGTCTTATTGAAAATCTCCATATTAATAATTTTGTGGTCGGCGAAATACGAATTATTCTTCGAGTATTGGAGAAAAATGAGATCGCACTGAATTATAACAAGAATGGATTGAATGTACGTCATGCTGTTAACATAGTTGTACAATTTCTCAATCAACTTGAGACACAGGATGACATGTCCTCATCATCTGTTTTTACCCATCTTTGTATAGAATATATCATGGCTACAATTGAAAAAATTTTGAAGAGTCGAGATTACGGAAATTTAAATGTATGTATACTACAATTGAATTGAAGAGCCGCACGTGTTTTCGAATTTACAGCTCGATAAATTTACATCTATATTCTAGGGTGTTGCAAGATACAGTCAACTGATAATTATATTGGAATTCTGTGGTTGCCGTAAAGTTTGTGAGAAAATCATTGATTTACTTGTAAATTCATTGACTGAATTGACGGAGATGATTGGCGTGAACTTGAATGAATACGAGGATTGCCCGATGATGAGCAATGATGCAGAAAGTCATTTGCTTTGTCACATTCTCCTAATGGCAGTGAAAAAATATTGTGATATTGTTCGCCCATCAGGAAACATTAATGAAAATTCCCAACATAACATCTTGCATCTTTGGCGAAAACTTTGGAAAAATCATAAAAAACATGAAATATCAAGGTCTCACGTTAAAGATTTAAAAATTGATTGGATTGATAAATTAGAGAAACTAATTAATCCCCAGTTTCCAATAGCATTCTCAATGATCGGGGATTGTAAGGCCATTTTGAAAGCAATAAAAATGTTATCGACACCAACATTGAGTCTGACCTGATACGATAATTTTATTAATTGTATAAATTGTGTATAATTCTTCAGGAATTATTTACATTGATTTTAAAGTTGACAAGTTAAACGTTAAAAAATTTGCATATTTATTAATACTTTTCTAAAATTTAGTGCAAAAAAAAAATGAGATATAATACCTAATCTCATATTTATAACAGTATCATAAAATGAATTAAAACTATTAAAACAATGCAATAATTAATTGATACAGATGTAGAATTTCCATTGGCATGTGTATTGTGTTTATCCGTTGGTTTCTTTTGACACAAACTCTTTTCATCATCTATTGGAAGAACAAGTTGTAAATACTTTTTAAACTTATCAATTGGACAAAATTCGTCACAGTCAGGTAGATTCAAATCAATGGTATCATTCTCAACCCCAGTGTGGAAAATCATCTAAAGCAAAGAATAAAAATAATTATGTGCAACTATTTTGATGTATACTTTTCATGTTTTTTCGTATTATGTCTTACTTTAACGGTGTATTTTTTAGTTGTAGAATTAGCATAAATTTCAAAGAGTAATGACGAAGCTGGACTTAAAATATGTGGCGACCAGACCCCCATACTTTGCATAATGCCTATTAAATTTCTTTCTTCGCCACTGTACATGGCGATCTTGAGTCTTTTCGTGCTGTTATTTATTTGATGCTCCAATGTATCATTAATTATTGCTTTTAACAATGTCCCACCGTTCAATTGTTTCTGAAGAGCCGTACGAGACAGCATATCAAATGAAAGTAGTGTAACATTCTTCATATCGCCATCTGGGAATATTTTCTCCACCCAATTAGGCAGTGTTTCATTTTGGTCAGCCTAAAAAATAATTTATCAATAGTATTTCTAGCTGTCTACTACTGTAATATTTATACTATCCTCATAAAACATACTTTTGTTTCAAGACAAGAATAGAACAGTGCAACATCGGATGGTCGTTTTATTGTGGACCGATGGTGCTTGGAAATATGATCAAATAGTGGTTTATGAGCAGTCATCAACGATGAAGATGATTCGTGTTGATATACGAGCTCTTCCTCGTGCAAAAAACTTGGACATAATGTTCCAAGTAGTAATGTATCACGTTCTGCTTGTACATATTCTAAAAATAATATTTTAGAATTGGCTTTTATGTGAACAAATGGATTTTAAAGTTGTAAAAATGAATATTAGACCTGATACAACCGGCTGCCAATCCAATTCTTCATTCCACTGTTGTGATTGAGCTGGCGGCCACAGACCCGCATTAACTAATTGTCCAGATATCATCGATAAGACATACTGTGACGTGCGCATTTTCATAATTTCGGGAAAATAAATATCGCCAAGGAATTTATCATACCTTTGTCTTAGAAACACACCAAGATTGAACATGTCCATCTTGGCTGACTGTAAATAACATTGACTTATTACTATATATTTTATATACATATGTACATCGTAGATAACGACGATTACATTTAAATATTTTACTCTCATATACATACATTAACCATGTCATCAGTTTGTTCCAAGAAAAATTGGTAGTTCATTTTCTCCGGGAAGCCATCATTACTGTTGTTGACATTTGATTGAACAGGTGCGTAAAATTTATGTGAAAATACCTGATAAATATAATTTTACATTTTAAACTATCAAATAATTATATAAATTTATGAATATTATTGCAGTTTTGAAGAAAAATCATATATATTTACAACATGAATTAATTTTAATTCGTGGCCAAGTAGAATCGTAGGTCCACACAGGAGAAAATATATCCACGTGACGAACATCCTGTCTGGTGTTTCACAATAATTTATATTTATTCAAAAACAATAATGTCATATAATCTAATTATTGATTGTTTCACAACTATAATTCGTCAGTACATAACAACTGTACGCATCATTCTAACTTCATACGAATAATTGCCTCGTTCTCGCTCCACTTATTAATGTACACAGCGTGTGAGCGGGAAAAAGAGACTATATATATATATATATATTATATACTGATGATGTATATAATCGTTATTACCCATACCATTCTGTCTTGCATACTGAGAAGAAACAAACACACGTTCTTATCAAAAATGAATAATAAATTATTATAAAAAGACAAAATTATAGGCAGGTACTAAAAAAAGGTGGACGTGAACCTGAGGCGAAATGATTATATCACGATAAGAATATAAATTCGTGTGTTATCTCTTGTATATATAATGTAAAATGATAAACGAGTTGAGTGTGCATCTTCTAAACATCAACTTGTACACAAAATTGTCAAAACAAGAGTTTCATTGGATGCAAAATGGATATAATCCGGAAAGCATATAAAGTACGTTTTCGTTTTATTTCTTTCATGTGACCGTGAATTAATCTTTAACTAAATATATTTCATAAAATTACAACAATTATAGTGATAAAAGAAAATTATTAAACAAAAAATCAGAAAATACACAAATAATTATACAAACATAAAATAAATTTTTATATATAACGAATTAACTGATATAATGGAGTTATTTTATGAATAAACAAATAGGATATTCTTGTAAAATATCTCGTAAAATTCACGTGATGCTGATTAATTTTTGGGGACATTTATTTTTTCATACATGCGAATGTAACGTGTTCCAATATAAATACACGTGCGTTATGTGTCTCTTCTATTTATTCTATGATATAAATCTTTGATTTGGTATTAAGTGAATTAGATAAATTAATTATATGGCTGATTATTATTGTTAATTATTTTCATCAGTTGGTTGGAGGCAATATTCGAAGAACATCTCCAACATTATTCGAATAAACATATAAACATCAATATAAATACTAGTCACATATATACACCAAAAATATCTACGTGATATCACTTTGCTTCTAATAATATCATGACAGTAAGCTCATATGAAAATTGTTTCATACACTCCTTCATAGATTTCTCAAGTCAATGACACATATTTATAGTGCATAACGAATTTTATATCGAAGATACAGTTCTAGTGTCATCTCAGCACATTGGTCGCAGTATGTAAATACAGTATTGATTGTTACTATTATATAAACATAAATAGAATAATTTTTATGAATTATGACGTGAATTTATGACGAGACAAACACAGCTTCTGCAATATAAATGTATCAAGTTCTTTCCATTAGATTACCAAATTAATGAAAACACTTGGTTTTTTAATTATTTGATGGTTCATTTCATGAAATGAAACACGATGACAAATTGACAATTCAAAATTACGAAATAAAAGTTGAATTTTTATATTGCTAATGACAAAGAGATGACACGTTTATTAATTTGATAAATGTAAACGTGTATTTCATACTGATAAATGGAAAAGTAAGTGGTTTTTAATTAATATAGTATTTGAATCACTATTTGGCTTATCAGCGTTATCCTTATCATACACCTACTTTTGGAAATAAATATTTGGTGGAATTGATGGTATAAACGTGTCCCAGTAAATAGAGAAATTGAAAATTATTTTTGATGGTGACGAATTATTGTTCAATGATGTTGAATTCCAGCCTAGTATCGACCTGTAACCTTCATTTCATGTGTGATAGTTGGGTTTCTTGACGTTAATATGTACTTACTCATATGACATGTACATAGTCTAGAGACAGTGAAAAATAACAATCTATTGAGATGGTTCGCACTGTTATTTTAAAAATAGTAGTTCTATTATTATATCGGTCTCAGATATTCCATGAAACCAATTAAATTCATGAATATTTGTTGTATAGATGAATACTGTTTATTAGTTGATTGGTCAATCATAATTGATATAAATTGGAATTATTTTCAAATATACATTATCCAATGCCCATAAATATTCTCTTTGATTTTGAAACACCAAATCGATTCTTATCGACAACCAATCACTGTTATTACAATCGTGTGGACAATAGTTTTTCTTGTTTTTTTAATATTCAATTTTTTAAGTCATGGTGATGTGATACCAATGATTTTACTGTCAGTTACCACATCGTTATAGTATTCGAGTAATAGATGGTAGCAGTCTATATAATTGAACACAGGTAAATCTAAGTCTCAAGCATTTTCTTAATCTTCCGGGACTGGCGTGAATTTTTCGTAATCGGGGACTGTGAGTCCGCCATTCTGAATTCAGGGTTCGCGAAGTAGAGGGGTGAGTTGTAAACGGCAAATGGAAGGGGCTGCGGAATGAGAGTCCGCGCGCCAGTCCCTGAAGGTTAAATAGTTGTACATGAAGTACATGCATTGTTTGTTTATCTCTGATGGTGCTTTGAGGGAGAAACTTTCACAATTGAGTTATCCATTTCTACTATACATTTGTACATTAGGCTAGTATGTGCATTCTTGATTTTCGTTACATTGCCTCGTCGTTCTGGCTGCTAAGATTGATTCAATTTCTGCATCTAATTGTAGTGTAGATTTATTAACTATTTCATTTTTGTCCGTTTCCTTCAATAGTATCACCAAGTTCATACACCAGTTTAGTGAGTTATTCAACACCTGTTTGTTTATGTAGTAATTTTTGTTTTTCCAGGAAAATTGTCGGGGCTTTTCCTTCGTCCATTTTGCTGATTCCTACCAAGTAATTCAGTGCATTTTTTATTACTCTTCCACTCAATGGTGCTGATTCTGTTTCCTTTCTTAATATGTAGCGTGGAGTACATCTTGAAACTCCCAATACTCTTTTCAAAAATGACCTTTGCACTTTGTCGATGATATATATAAAAGTTAATTATAAAATTGATCAATAATGTGAAAAGTCACATAGAAGATTAACTACAAATTGTGGTATACTTTTTAGTCGGCCAGTAGAAACATTGAGGTGATTACAATCGAAACAATGTTTCACCAATTGCTATCTTTGGCAGATGTGATTGATGTTGACATTCTTTATCAATAAATATACGGATATATCAATTAACTTGAAATTCAAATTCAGCATATGTTGCAAGGTTTTTCCAATGTCACGTATTTATTTGTATAAAGTTAATTCTCACAATTGTACAAATAATATTCAATATTTTTTTTCACAATATTTTGGCAATTTTACCTAAATGAATTATTATGAAAATGTGTTAAACATGAGATAATCATATAAGCGAGACTGTAAATGATAATGACAACAAATAAATATATGTCAATTGTCGATATACAGATAGTCAATAAAATTATTTTGAATTCATATCAATTTATATCATATACATTTATTTTTTTATTTAATTGAAATATGAGGGAAACATTATTTTCATATGATAAATCTAACGTTTATCATATTAAAATAATTATAAATGACAAATTACATAAACAACGCTGCTTTATCATTCTCGACAGTCATCAAACAATATTAAAGAATATTTAAAAGCAAATTGTTGCATTAATTTTTCAGAATATCACACTCTATAATGGCATTCAACATTATTCACTTTTTCATCGTTATTTTCTTAGTCCATTCAATTGGATCTACAACCACATCCGTCGCAGCTAACGACAACAGCGTCAAAGATTTTCAAACTGTCTCCGTCAGCGTGGTATGATATTTAAAAATATTTCCGCTATATTTTTTATTTAGTACATGAACAATTTTAATTCGTCGTTAAATTATTTTTTGTTATTAGGTATTTCGTCATGGTGATCGTGCACCAGACAACGATGGCGAAGAATTATATCCCAATGATCCGTACAAAAACTACGATTTTTATCCTGAAGGCTTTGGAGGATTGACTAATGTAAGTGTCGCACTTTTAATTGTATTATTTTCTCAATAATTTATTTATACATATTGTATTTGTTATTATTAACTTTTAATATTGTATAGGTTGGCAAAAATCGAGAATATAATTTGGGCAAAGCACTTCGTCGTGAGTACAATGATTTTCTTGGCGACCTTTACATACCAGATATGGTGATGGGCCGCAGCACCGATTACTTGAGAACACGGATGTCGCTAATGCTTGTTCTAAGTGGTCTATATCCGCCGAAACGCGAACAAATATGGAATCCAAAGTTAAATTGGCAGCCAATACCCGTGGATTATACTGCTAACAAGGAGGATATTCTTATGGTGTCGGAGGAGTGTCCAAAGTGTGTTTCATTATTTTTTCTCTGCTTTACAAATGTAATAATTTATTTTGAATATGTATGTAATTATTGTTATTCAATAGATACAAAGAAGAGTTACAGAAGGTACTCAATTTAAAAGAAGTACAGGCACAAATTAAGACGTTTCATCCACTAATGAAAAATCTCACACGTTGGACTGACAAAAAGATTAAAACGCTCCACGATATATTTTCTATTTACCATTCGCTCATGGCGGAGTACTCAATTGGGCTGGAATTACCTAAATGGACAAGTGACATTTTTCCGTATGGTGCATTGCGGTCCGCAACTATTCTCAGATATCAAATCACAAGTTACAATACTAATCTTCGTAAATTATACGGTGGTAAGGTTAATCTCATTATCATTATTATTTATTATTTTCATTGTCATTTTTTATTTATACAATATTGTTTTGCTATTATAACATAGGTATGCTACTCAGGAATATAACTGACACTATGTATGGTATAGCTCACAATCAAATTAAGAATGCACCAAGAATAAATCTCTTTAGTGGACACGAGACAAATGTTGCATCTCTGTTATTGACTCTTGGTGTTTTCGAACCACATGTGCCTGCATATTCAAGCGCTGTGATTTTTGAATTGTTTCGAGATAACATTAATAACTATTACGTCGGTGTAAGTCATTGCAAATTTATGTATAAAATTATAATGTCTGTAAATGTAAATTCATTTGAATTTATTGAATTGTTTCAGTTACGTTACTACTTGGGTATCCCGGGACAAATAAAAGAACTGCAAATTCCAGGTTGTGATATAATTTGTCCATTTGATAAGTTTATGGGGTTGTTAAAAGATGTCATACCGTCTGACGACGATATGAATTGTCCACGATGAGAAACTTATATTGTTTGCATCGTAAAGCTACTGCACTACACGCTTAATTTTAGTTACACGTATTTGTATTTATTTCAAAATATGAAATAAGCCTAATTTAATAATGTTATTTAGAAAAAAAAAA